>SKCR01041533.1:0-114597 GCA_019454045.1 Zanthoxylum bungeanum
TTTTAATGGAACCTTATTCAAAATAAGTTCTGCACTGTTTAAAGCTTATCCGTTGAAGGAAATGGTAGCTCAGAGCGACTCATGATTAACCTTATCATGTCCAACAAAATTCGGTTACTCAGTTCGAACACACCGTCAAACTGACGTGTTTCAGGAGGAGTCCTCATTTGGAAGAATACTATACTCTTTCAAGTATATTAGAAACTTATTGCTTAAGTACTTTCCATTACGGTCTTACCGTGATGGTTTAATACTTTAGCCGATCTGTTTGTCTATTTTGTGTCGTAAACTTTAAAAGTTTCAGATTTGTGTTTCAAAAGAAACACATAACCATAACGCGATGCCACATCCGTAAGGTCATGAAATATTCATATCCACCTCTAGCCTAGCTAGACATGGGCCCACTTGCTTCACTATGAACTAGGGCTAACAGATCGGTGGCACTTACATTTTTACCAAGTAAAGGTGTTTCAGGCACATTGACCAATAAACTAGATTCGTAGACTTTATTTGATTAGAATCAAATCAGTCTGAGTACCCACTCTTCAAAAGTGTGGATATACGAGTCTTGTTTAATTGTGTCCCAGACAACAATGCCACTAAATAGTTTCTTCTGATCAAATCAGTTCGAGCTATTTGTTTGTCAGTATATAGGTTTGAGATTTATTTATATTCAAAATATAAATGATGTTATTCACATCTAATGTGTATATCTCAATATCATCATTATATAATGAAACACTTTAGTGTTCTAGAATATAAAAGTTCACCCGCAGCGGGTTAAACACTGATATAGAGATAATGTTTCTAGTTAAACTAGTTACATTATAACAGTTTCTAAATTTAAGTACATACCCGAGGGTAGTTCCTAAACTTAGGTATCTACGGTTAAAACAGTGACTTTCATCCCGTTTCCAATTCACAAATTAAATCTCAACTGAAGTCAGTATCCTGCTCATAGCAGATTCTGCACATCAGTACATATTTATGTATCACACTAAGTATTTAAAAAACCAATTTCAATACTAGTAATGAACATAATTATAACAAATATATTTGAAGTCAGAGCCTTGCTCGTTCTTCAATTCCTTCATATCTGCTTTGTCCAAACGGAAGTCACACTTCCGCGATCCCGTTTGCCACATTTATGCAGACATTTTAGGATATGTCATTTATCTTCCCAGAAGATTATAATGATTTTGCCTTTGCCCTTTTCCATATTCCAGAAGCCTTTGGCCAAGCCTTGCCCTTCTAGAATATCGAAGTAAGGTGCGCGATAAGAGACTGAGAAGGTGGGGACTTAAGTGGTAATGTCGGCCCCCTCATTTTCAGGGAGTTTTCTCTGTTGGGTTTTCTAAGTCATCCCAAGATCAATTAAGCATATGAAACGTGTGAATACATCAAAATTAAAGTTGCAGAATACTCACTTTGATTGACTTTTGGATGCGACGAACATAAAAAATTCTCCTTGAAGCTCTCGGCCAAGGTCATTCCTTTGTGCTCCATGTGTTTTCGGCTAAGCTCCATTTGTGTGCTCCAAGCTCCAAGCTTTGTAAATGGATTCCATGCTCATAGATGGGTTTCCCAATCACCTTTGTAAGACCCTTTTGAGTGTTAGCTCTTGAGATTTTGTAACAAAATCATGATGAAAATGAAGCCTAGCTTCACGCCTAAGAGAGAAAAAATTGGCTCCATTACCGTGAGTGGAGAGAGGAGAGGAAGAGAAAAATGTGTGTTATGTATTTGGTTATTGATTTCAAAAAACAAATAACAAAAATCAATTACCATTTTTCTAAATTCAAAATTTTGGTACAAGACTTTAAAGTCTTCAACCACCCCCATCAATCACAAAAAGTGACAAGCATCATATCACTCAAAGTTGATGTGACTTCCATCACAAGAATGACTAATGATGTGATGCGTGATGTGACTTGTGGGCCCCACTTGATTCAAAATGTGAGTGGGCCCGCAAACACTCCCGGGCTCGTGTTGGTTTCTAGGGTGGTCCCAAGATCAATATAAGCAATGAAAAGAATGAATACGCAAAGAAGAGTGGCGGAAACACACTTACATTGAACGGCTTTGGATGTGATGATCAATAAAACTTTCTCATTTGCTTGTTTGAAGGATTCAGCCAAGGCTCCCTTTTGTTGATGAAGTTGAACAAGCTCCAAGCTTTAAGGATTCCATGCTCTTAGTTCGGTTCCCTATCACCTTGTATGGATTCCTTGAATGTGCTAGCAAGATTTGAAAGAAAAACAATTCTTCCTTCTACGTCAAAGGCTCACGGTTTTGCTTAAGAGAGAGAGAGACTTTTTTGTGTTTTTGCAATTTGTTTTCTAAAAACAATTATGAAAAACCATACCAAAATTTGGTATAACCTTTCCAAAAAGTCAAAGCCAATTTTGGCCCCAAAATGGCATTAAATGCCTCACCAACTTATGTCATGAATAGTGACTGCATGTCACTCACCAAAAAGGTGACTTAGACATCTATCACTAAAGTGAAAAGTGATATGACTTGCGATGTGACTTGCGGCCGCACTTGATTCAAAATCGGAGTGGCGTCACAAACACATTCCGGGCTCGGTTTCGTTAATTCCGAATTAATGAGTTTTCCGTTGCGTCATAATTAAATCAAATTTAATTAAATAATCATGCCTAGCAAAATTACTATTCACGTCACTTGCGAATTAATTCTAAATCAATTCGTTAGCCCGAATTAAAATCTAATTTTAATTCCGCGTCGAAATCCAATTTCGTATAATATATCGAATATATTATTTTATCGATTAATTCCAAATTAATCGTTCTCTCTCTTCAAATAGTACGTTTCCTAGAAAAAGTCTCTCCGCTATTAATCCTAGATTAATAAAGTTCGAATCATACGTCATCGATGAATCTTCGCGAAGCGACCCAAGAGATCCTGGCTATGTTGGCAGTAAATCCAGTCGTCGGACTATCCGAACACGTACGTACCTTGTACTACGCTTTTACCGATTTACAAGATAAGGTTGGCTTCTAGCAAAGCGCCATGCCTACCCAATTCTCCAGAAATATTCTTAATGGAATAAATGATCTATGTCAGGCGTAGTATATGTAGTATTGCGTATCTCGTGATCCAGTATCGGATGTCACATGTAAGGCCTGGGGCTGGAATAGTGTCTGCCCCGTACGAAGCATATATCGGATCACAAGCAACTAGTCTCTTTATTATCGGATAATCATGACCTAGTCAAATTATCCCGACGGTTACAACCTTTTATAGAACCAGTTTTGTATCCTTGCGTGACCATCATCTCCATATGACTGAAGTGATACTTCCGTCTTGACATCACACCCAATACACTACGATTCTCAATAAACCCAGAAGAGGCGTACACAGAACCTGTTAAAGTCTTGGATGACCAAAACCAAAGCGTATTGATTGTCGCAAGTACTAGCGATGCAAGTCTCAGGTTAAGACCAAATACACCTACCCTGATACGGACTCCCATAGACACATAGTCATACTACCAATGGGATTCCGTGGGGTCTATCCAGAGCGAAGCTGTTTTTCGTACCATCGGTAAAACACAACCTCCTACCACACTTGCATAAGTATCCAATACTTAAATATATGAGACCTATGCAGTTACGCTTCCATAACACGCACAAGTGCGATACTAGTCTATTCTGCATTATCGATGTCCAGTCTCGATAATAGTACGACTAGGGATATTTAATGATTAACCGTGGTGGATTGATACTGTCTCATATCATCTGAATCCGAAACTAATCATAAGGACTTTCATCATTCACATATTTAAGTAATCTAATTACGAAATGATAAAAGGCAATTTCCATTGCTACATAATTAATTTGTACAAAAACACAATGTCTTTTACAAATAGTGACGTTATCAGTCATAACTGTCTAACAATCTCCCACTTGGCCTATAGCCAGTCACTTAAGCATCTAATACCTGAACTATGTACATGTCGTTCAAACTTTTGCTGAGGAATGGCTTTTGTCAGCGGATCTACAATGTTGTCCTCTGATGCGACCTTCTCGATCTTCAAATCACCACGATGTATGATCTTACGAATCAGATGGAAACGTCGAAGAACAAGCTTAGATTGATGATGAGACCGCGGTTCATTAGCCTGCGCTATAGCCCCGTTATTGTCACAATACAATGGAACATGCTCAACTGCTAACGGAACTACTCCTAATCTAATTAGGAATTTTCGGATCCAAACTGCCTCCTTTACTGCTTCAGCTGCAGCGATATACTCCGCTTAGTTGTTGAATTGGCAACAGTCTCTTGCTTGGAAGATTTACAGCTTACTACTCCGTTGTTCAAACAAACTATGTACCCGGATTGCGACTTGAAGTCGTATTTGTCAGTTTGGAAACTTGCATCGATATACCTAGTTACCTCAAGTTCTCCATCTCCATAGATTAAGAAAGCATCCTTAGTTCGTCTAAGATACTTAAGGACATTCTTAACCTCAATCCAGTGACCTTCACCTGGATCGGCCTGATAGCGACTACACATGCTCAAAGCATATGAGACATCAGGTCTTGTACATATCACGGCATACATGATCGATCCAACTGCCAGGCGAACGATATCTGACTCATGTTGTCTCTCTCATCTTGAGTTTTAGGACACTTGTCCTTAGATAGAGTGACGCCATGTGACACTAGCAACAGTCCCCTATTGGACTGATCCATGTTGAATCTCTTCAACACTTTGTCAATGTATGTGCTCTGGGAGAGTCCAAGCAGCTTTCTAGATCTATCCCGGTAGATATTTATTCCAAGAATAAAGGCTGCTTCTCCTAGATCTTTCATGGAGAATTTTAATGAAAGCCAAGCTTTCACCGACGTTAACATGGGAATGTCATTGCCCATAAGCAATACATCGTCAACATAAAGGACAATGAAAGTCAGTGCGCTCCCACT
Organism: Zanthoxylum bungeanum; assembly: GCA_019454045.1. Lineage (NCBI taxonomy): Eukaryota > Viridiplantae > Streptophyta > Magnoliopsida > Sapindales > Rutaceae > Zanthoxylum > Zanthoxylum bungeanum. Next base: position 4,950 of record SKCR01041533.1, read on the forward strand.
AACCTTCTTGTATACACAAGGATCATCTTTATTTTGAATGAAATCATATTCTTTTATGATCTCATCAAAACGTTGGTTCCAAGACCGTGATGCTTGCTTCAATCCATAAATGGATTGATTTAACTTGCAAACCTTGTTTTCATGTTTAGGCACGACAAAACTGTCAGGCTGTTCCATATAAACATCCTCCAACAGGTTTTCGTTAAGGAAAGTGGTTTTGACGTCCATCTGCCATATCTCGTAATCGAAATATGCAGCAATAGCAAGCATTATCCGAATGGATTTAATCATGGCAACGTGTGAGAAAGTTTCGTCGTAATCGACACCATGTTGTTGACGATACCCCTTCGCTACAAGCCTAGCTTTGTACGTTTGTATGTTACCATCCATGTCGGTCTTCTTCTTGAAGACCCATTTACATCCAATAGGCTTTACGCCTTATGGTGCATCAACCAGTGTCCAAACTTGGTTGGTGTACATGGAATCCATTTCGGAATTCATGACATCTTGCCATAAACCGGAGTTGATACCTTGTATCGCTTCCTCATACGTAGCCGGCTCGTCTTCCTCAAATAGATTGATATCCACATGAGGTGAGATCAGAAACCCATACCTCTCAGGTTGTTTTATGACTCTCTCCTGCCTACGTGGTCCTTGTGTAATCGAAGATTGTGGTACAGCTTCATCCCTGATGAACTGTTCATGTTCCGTTGAGGATTCAATGCCAGGAACAGTATCACTCTGATTTTCATCGAGTTCTACTTTCCTCCCACTTATCACTGCATTTAGGAATTCATTCTCAAGGAAAACCGCATGTAGAGCAACAAAAACTTTGTTCTCTCGTGGGTGATAGAAGTAATATCCTTTGGTTTCCCTAGGATATCCTACAAATAGGCATTTATCCGATTTGGGTTCAAGTTTGGTACCTTCCAAACGTTTGACGTATGCCCAGCAACCCCAAATCTTCAGGAATGAGAAACCCGGTTTCTTTACTGTCCATATCTCATACGGAGTCTGTTGAACAGACTTTGACGGAACCTTATTCAAAATAAGTATTGCACTGTTTAATGCATATCCCCAGAAGGAAATAGGTAGCTCAGTGCGACTCATCATAGACCTTACCAAGTCTAACAAGGTTCAGTTTCTCCGTTCGGACACACCGTATAATTGCGGTGTTTCGGGAGGAGTCCACTGTGAAAGAATACCATATTCTTTCAAGTAGTCAAGAAACTCATTGCTCAAGTATTCGCCACCACGGTCCGACCGTAATGTCTTAATACTTTTACCGGTCTGTTTTTCAACTTCGTGTCGAAACTCTTTGAATTTCTCAAAAGTCTCCGACTTGTGTCTCATAAGATACACATAACCATAACATGATGCATCATCTATAAAGGTTACGAAGTATTCATATTCACCTCTAGCCTGGCTAGACATGGGCCCACAAACGTAACTATGAACAAGGGCTAACAGTTCGGTGGCTCGCACACCTTTACCGCTAAAAGGTGATTTAGGCATTTTGCCTAATAAGCAAGATTCGCAGACGTCATATGAATTTGGATCAAATCCGTCCAAGTACCCACTCTTCGAAAGTGTGGATATGCGAGTATTGTTTATGTGTCCCAGACGACAATGCCACATATAAGTTTCTTCTTTATGACTTACTTTAAGCCTTTTGTTTGTTACATTTTGAGATTGATTTATTTTCAAAATATAAAGACCATTATTTGCATCAACTGTGCAAATTTCTATATCGTTTTTATACATAAAACACCCAGTGTTTCTAAATACAAAAGTTTACCCACATTGGGTTAACATAGATATAGAAATTATATTCCTAGTCAAACTAGGTACAAAATAACAGTTTGTAAGTTCAAGTACATGCCCCGAGGGCAGTTCTAAAACAAAAGTGCCAATGGCCAAAACGACAACTGGAGTCTCATTTCCAACACATAGGTCAGTCTCTCCTGACGCCAGTTTCCTGCTAATCCACAGATCCTCACATCAGTACAAATCTGAGTACCACAACCAGAATAAAAAATCCAATTTTTAAAACTAGAAGTAGTAATGTTTATTTCTATAACAAACATACCTGAGGCCAGTGTCTTGCCCGTCTTTATCTGCTTCAGGATCGCCTTGTACTCGCGACAGTCACGCTTCCAGTGACCCCGCTTGCCGCACTGGAGGCATACATCCTGAGACTTGTCATTTGGCTTCCCAGAAGCCTTTCACGCTTTGCCCTTGCCCTTCTTATGCTTCTTCTTTTTAACACCTCCAGTCGCCTTGGGCCTAGCCCTCGGAGTCTGAGATGTAGAAGCAAAGTGCACCTCGTGCTTCTTGCCCTTAAGAAGTTCCTTTTCTGCCTCACGCAGCGTGGACATCATCTCTCCAAGAGTCTGCTCTTGGTTCATCATATTGTAGTTCATGATGAACCTACTCCAAGTGTCGGGGAGAGACTGAAAGTTCAAATCTATAGAGGTCTATATCTCAAAGACAATCCCCATTTATCCAAGCTGCTCGATATCGATAATCATCTGTGTCACATGTTGTTCAACAGATGTACCCTCTGACATCCGAGCGCGGAAGAGTTTCTTCTGTAACTCATATCTCTGCGATCTAAGATTAGATCGATGTAGATCATTCAACTTCGCCATTATAGTATAAGGATCCAATCCCTTGTTCTGTCGACGGAATTGCTGAGTCATAGCAGCAAGCATGATAGATTGAGCAGTTGCGTTGTCATCACTATGTGTCTTCCAAAGATCTAGCTTGAGCAACTGATTAGATCTGGGCTTAGGCCCAAGAGGTCTCTCTATAATATATAGCAGCCTCTCGGATCCAAGGAATATCATTAGATTCATGTCCCAATCGGAAAAGTTAGTGCCGTTGAAGATATTGTCGCCCATGATGATGTCCCGTACACTGTTCTTTCTAGTCATTTTAACTGCGATAATCTAATTATCCAATTAACAATGTAGGGTACAGTCTAACTGTTACAAGAAAAATAACATTATATTAGTCCAACTAATAAAATAATTTTGATGAAATATTTGAAAGCGCGTAAAGCTAAGTATTTGAACGAAATTGCAAATTCAATACTAGCCTCCCACTATTTTTCGGCGAGCCTCCAACCCTTTGTTGAGTACTCGAGAAACCTAGTTTCCTAGTGGGCTAGGATCCCGTTAAATAACACACAACCTTGACTTTGGCCAACAAGCTGTATGATATTTAACTAGGTAGATCTGGAAGATCAATTGGATCTAATCCAATTCCTAGATCCGGTAGGTGGACCTCCAAGTCCGAAACATATACACAATATATATGTCAATATATCCAATATATTTTCCTAACCTTTTTCCTTTGAATCAACTAAGCCTTGGCTTTGGCACAACAAGCTTAATGATTCCTGTTAAGCGGGACCCATTGACCTTGGAAAGCTTTGTAATCAATTTCGATGGACAAGAAGTGATCTTGACTTTGGTCAACAAATCACGACTTAGACAAGACACCGATATGTAAAAATGCTTTCATGATTCAAACACATCCGCAATTGACAAAGGTCTTGACTTTGGCCAACAAACCAATGCCAATTTTGGATATTGAGTAAGAATCACTCAATGTAAGGAAAATGCTTAATATGTTTTGAGGGTTTTCGCGTAAATTGAAAACCAATTTATTATCTTTGTTAGGTCTCATCATTCACCCTTAAGCATGCATTCTAAAAGCATAATAAGACGCGTAAATTAAATTAATAACGATATGCGATGGATATTTATAACTTGTTCCTAGAACAAATCACTTCATTTCCTCCCTCCCCCGGCTAGCACTATTCTACTTCTACCCAATTACATAATACAATAATAGAAACCTCATTAACATTGAGGGGAATTAGGTGAGAAGAGAATACAAAGAATCAATAAAGAGAGAAGGCTGGACACGCAGGTCCAATTTATAAATTCTAAATTTACAACAATTTCTAAAATTACCCTCACTTCTAATTGTTGGTTTTTATTAAGGTCCCAAGATCAAACAAGACATGAAAACATGCGTGAATACACCAACGGAGATAGCGTAATACTTACATCGATCGGTTGAGTCGATTTGAAGACGTTTCACGCCAAAAACCTCACTGCCTTGCTCATGCCACTGCAGCAGTCCATGCTCACTGGTTTGGCAGTTTCGGGTCTCAAAACGAAGCTCCAAACTCCGTCGGATGAGTCCCGCCTCATGGGTGAACCTCCCTAACACCTTCGCAATGTTCACAAGTGTGCTAGCACTAGATATCATCAAATGAAATCCACTCATTTGCTTCCCAAAGTCACGCCCAAACTGGTATGAAACCAGTGAAGAAGAGCTTCAAAATGGCGTGAGGAGAAGAAAGAAAAGGGTGAGAGCGAGATGGAAAAAGTGAGTGAATGTTGTAAGCATTTACCAAAAAATGCATTATATATTTTCCAAGAAAATATGCTAAAACCATTTACCAAATCATTTATCAAATAAAATAAAATGATAAAAGTTATTAGCTTGTCACTATTCCACCAACTTGCATCACTATTCACAAGTCACTTTAATAAAGTGATGTGATGCAAGTCAATCAATCAATCAATCAATCAATCAATCAATCACTCAAAGTGACTTTTGATTTGACGCTTGATGTGACGATTGATTTGACGCTTGATGTGACTTGCGATGCCGCACTCGAATTCGAAATACGAATGCGCTCGCAATCACACTCGGGCTCGGGTTCGTTAATTCCAAATTAACGATTTTTCCGTCGCGTCGTAATTAAATGATTACGCCTAGCGAATTCACTATTCACGTCGCTAACGAATTAATTCTAAATTAATTCGTTCGCCCGAATTAAAATCTAATTTTAATTCCGCGTCGAAATCTAATTTCATTTAATATATCGAATATATTAATTTACCGATTAATTCCAAATTAATCGTTATCTCTCTCTAGACGATATTTTATCCTAGATAAAATATCTCCGTAATTAATCCTATATTAATTTTCTCTTTCTTCTATATAATCCCAGATTATTAATGAGTGCGAGTTATGCGTCATCGATGCATTATCGGGAAGCGACCCATGAGATCTCCGGATAATTAGGCAGTAAATACGGTCGTCGGTGTGCCCGAATCACGTACGTACCAAGTACTACGTTCTACCGATTTACGAGACATGGTCGGCTCCTAGCAAAGCACGATGTCTACCTAATTCTCCGGACATATCCATTTAAGAATATTAAGATCTGTATCAAGCGTTATACAATTGTATTGTATTGCGTATATCGATCCAGTATCGGACGATCACATGTTAGGCCTGGGGCTGGAAATGTGTCTGCCCCGTACGAAACATATATCGGACATCAAGCAACTAGTCTCTTTGAATCGGGTAATACTGACCTAGTCATATTGTCCCGACGGTTGCAACCTTTTATAGAGTACTAGTTCTGTATCCTGCGCGATCATCAACTCCATATGTCTGAAGTGACACTTCCATCTTGACATCACACCCAGTACACTACGATTCCTGATAAACCCAAAAGAGGTGAACACAGAACCAGTTTAGGTCCCCCAACCACCAAAACCAAAGTTTACCGATTGTCGCAAGTACTAGCGATGCAAGTCTCAGGTTAAGATCATATACACCTACCCTGATGCGGCCTCCCATAGACACGCAGACATACTACCAATGGGATTCCGCGGGGTCTATCCAGAGCGAAGCTGTTTCCCGTACCATCGGTGAAACACGACCTCCTATCGCACTTGCATAAGTATCCAATACTTATATATATCAGAACTATGTCGTTGTGCCCTCACAACGCACACAAGTGCAATACTAGCCTATTCCGCATTATCGATGTCCAGTCTCGATAATCTACGGCTAGGGATATTTAATGATTAATCCTTCGTGGACTGATAATGTCTCATATCATCTCAATCCAGGAACTAATCATAGGGACCTCTCTTCATTTATTATATCTATGGTGATCTAATCACAAAAGATGAGAGTGCAATTTCCTTATTACATAGTTAATTTGCTACAACAACACAATGATCTGTGCAAATAGTGACGCTATGGGTCATATTATCCAACACTAATATCCATCCGATATACTCTATTCATTCATCACATCCATGTATTCTTCAAGCATGTTATTCAATCAATCTAATCAAATTAATTAATCTTTGAATATTAGTGATCATCTAATGTTCAAACAATGATTTGATTTGCGTGAGTCCAACTCGCTTGTGAATAAGTACTCGAAATACGAATTCTTGAATTATATCGAACTACTCTTTAATCTAATTTAATTCGTATTCCATACTAATTCATTTTATTTAATTCCAAATTAAATATCTACACTTTTTAATGCGCTTTAACGACTTAGATTCCAAATCTAATCTAAATGGGTCTCAAAGCCCAATTACATCCAATGTTGTTTAATTAAATGTCCAATGGGCTTTCAATTGATTTCATAAGGCATGGGCTTTGGTCAATATGGGTCAAACCCAAATACCAAGGCCCAAGTAAGGAATCACCCTTATTTGCCAGAAACCAATTTTGGCCAATTAGGCCCAATTAAACATTTAAAGCCCATTTGTTATATTTGGACTTAATGGATTGATTTAGGCCCAATATGGATCCAATCCATTTGGCCCAAACCTACTTGGCCCATCCAAGTCCATAAGGCGCAAATATAACAATTATAAGCCCAATTCAAAATCAAGCCCAATTTATTAAATTCCAATTTTCCAAAATTCATAATTTAATAAACCAAAATGTTTAGCCATGATAATCTTTTAAATTACATTTCCAAAATACTAATCTAATCCATTAATCATGCTTTTCATCCTCAACACATGTCCAACATAGGTCCTTGTGTAAAACCCAATATGGGTTTTCTCATTCCTGATGATTTGGGCATGCTAGGCATATGTTTGGATGATACCAAACTAAAACCCAAATCGGATAAGTGCCTAAGTTGTAGGTTATCATAGGGATACTAAATTACAGTACTTATACAACTCACAAGAGAACAATGTAATTGTTGCTCACCATGCGGTTTTTCCTAAGAGGAACACCGATATGCAGTGGTAAGTGGGAGGAAAGTAAAACTCAATGAAAATCGGAGTAATACTATTCCAGGCACCGATTCCTTAATGGAACACAAATAGTTTATCAAGGATGAAACTATACCAGTAATCTTCGAATACACAAGAACTGCGTAGATCGGAGAGAGTCAGAAAACAACCTGGGGCATGGGTTTCTGATCTCACCTAATAAAGATGTCAATCTTTTTGAGGAATACGAACTGACTACGTATAAGGAAGTGATACAAGGTATCGACTCCCTATTATGGCAAAGTGCCATGAAGTCCGAGATGGATTCCATATATACCAACTAAGTTTGGATGCTAGTTGATGTACCGGAAGGCATTGTGCCTATTGGTACTATATAAGTCTTCAAGGAAGACATACGTGGAAGGAAACATACCAACGTACGAAGCTAGGCTTGTAGCAAAAAGGTATCGTTATCAACATTATGTCGATTACGATGAAACCTTTTACATGTTTCCATGGTAAATCCACTTGGACAATGCTTGATAAAGCTGTATGTTTCATTTGTGAAATGTGGCAACTAAATGCCAAAACTGCTTTCCTTAACGTAAACCTTTTGGAGGATGTTTACAACATCCTAACTATTTTTTCGTACTAAAACTAGCAAACAAGGTTTGCAGGTTATTCGATCCATGGATGGATTGAAGCAAGCATAGCGTTCTTGGAATTTTCGTTTTGATGTAATCATAATGGTATATGATTTGATTCAAAACGAAAATGATTCTTGTGTATATAAGGAGGTTAGTGGGAGCGTACTGACAATGAATTTCCTAAATAATGATGATATGTCATTTCTTGAAAATGATATTCCCATAATACAATCGGCGAAAGCTTGGCTTTCATGAAAATTCTCCGTAGAATTCTTGGGAGAAACAACCTTTATTCTAGGAATAAATATCTATTGGGATAGATTTAAAGTTGTTGACACTCTTTGAGAACTCGTACATTGAAATAAATGTATGCGACCGGGTGTCTTATACGCGTTGAGCATATGGTGTAACAATCGGGCCAATCCAAGTGATGGTCATTGGATTGATGTTAAGAACATCCTTTAGTATCTTAGAGGAACTAAGGATGTTGTCTTATACTATGGAGAAGGAGAACTTGAAGTGACTGGGTTCACCGTTGCAAGTTTCCTAAGCGACAATAAATGACTATAAGTCATAATAACGGTACCATATAGTTTGAATAACGGAACAGTGAGCTGGAAATCTTCCCAACAAGATACTGTTACCGAATAAACAACAAAAGTGGATTATTGCTGCAGCTGAGGCAGTAATAGAAGCCTTCTGGATTGATAATAATCTCATTAGATTAGATATAGTTCTGTTAGCAGCTGAGCTAGGCTACAACACAGGCTAAAGAATTAATGGTCTCATCAACGATCCAGATATATACTTCAACTATTCATCTGATTCGTTCGGATCATACATCGTGGTGATGTGATGATCGTATAAATCGCATCAGATGATAATCACGCAAATCCGCTGAGAAAGTATTTTCGCAGAAATTTGAGCGAACCGTACATAGTTCGGGTGTAAGACACTCGAGTGACTGGCTATAGGCCAAGTGGGAGATTGTTGGACAGTTATGACCCATAGCGTCACTATTTGTATAGATCATGGTGTTGTTGTACAAATTAACTATGTGACAAAGGAAATTGCTCTCTTATCATTTGTAATTAGATTACCAAGATGTATAAATGATAGGAGGTCCTTACGATTAGTTCATGGATTGAGATGATATGAGACAGTATCAATCCACGAAGGTTTAGTCATTAAATATCCCTAGTCGTAGTATTATCGAGATTGGACATCGATAATGCAGAATAGACTAGTATTACAGTTGTGCGCGTTGTGAGGGCATAACGGCATAGTTCTCATATATTTGGGTATAGGATACTCATGCAAGTGTAGTGGGAGGTTGTGTTTTACCGATGGTATGGAAAACAGCTTTGCTCTGGATAGACCCCTCGGAATTCCATTGGTAGTATGACTATGTGTCTATGGAAGTCCGAATCAGTGTAGGTGTATTTAGTCTTAACTTGAGACTTGCACCGCTAATACTTGCGACAATCAATACGCTTTGGTTTAGGTCGTCCAGGGCTTTAACCGGTTTTGTGTACACCTCTTCTGGGTATATTGAGAATCGTAGTGTATTGGGTGTGATGTCGAGATGGAAGTATCACTCCAGTCATAGTGGAGATGATGATCATGCAGGATACGGAACTGGTTCTCTTATGTACTGTAGTCATCGGGATAATATGACTAGGTCATGATTATCCGATTATAGAGACTAGTTGCCAGAGATCCGATATGTGCCATCCGGGGCAGACACAATTCCAGCCCCAGGCCTTGCACGTGACATCCGATACTGGATCGAAATACGCAATACTACGTATACTACGCCTGATATAGATCACATATTCCTATAAGGATATTTCTGGAGAATTGGGTAGGCATGGCGCTTTGCTAGAAGCCAACCTTGTCTTCTAAATCGGTACAAACATAGTACTAGATACTTACGTGTTCAGATAGTCCGACGACCAGATTTACTGCCAACATATCCGGGGATCTCATTGGTCGCTTCCCGAAGATTCACCAATGACGTATGACTCACACTTTATTAATCTGGGATTAATTAGATGAGAGAGAAAATTAATCTGGGATTAATTAAGGAGATATTTTATCTGGGATAAAATATTAATTAAAGAGAGAAAATGATTAATTTGGAATTAATCGATAAATTAATATATTCGATATATCAAACGAAATTAGATTTCGACGCGGAATTGAAATTAGATTTTAATTCGGGCGAACGAGTTAATTTAGAATTAATTCGTTAGCAACGTGAATAGTGATTTTGCTAGGCATAATTATTTAATTACGTCGCAACGAAAAATTCGTTAATTTGGAATTAGCGAACCCGAGCACGGGAGTGTTTGCGAGCGCACTCGTATTTCGAATTCGAGTGCGGCCCGTAAGTCACATCAAGCGTCAAATCACTTGTCACTTGATTGAGTGAATAGTGATGGAAGTTGATAAGAAATGATGGATGGGTGTTGGACACACAAGTGTGATTGAAAGACATATACCATTATTTTATTAAATGGTATTTGACTTTTATTTTTGGTATTTGATATACAAAAACACACAACACTTTTACAACTTATATTCTCTCTCCCTTACACGGTTTGGAGCCAAAATTTCCCTATTCTCTCTCACGGTCTTGGACCTATTTTTCCTCTTCTGTTTTTGCTCACTGCCGAGACATGAAGGAGAAGCAAGTGATGATTTTGTTGCAAAATCAAGAGTGCTAGCACACAATGGAGTCATCCTAAGGTGATAGGGAAACCCACTTGTGAGCAAGGAATCACCATTCGAAAGCTTGGAGCTTGGAGTTTGGAGATGGCCGAATTTGAGGAGGACAAAAATAACCCCACTGCCGAGATCTTCTCAAAGGGCTTAAAAAGTTTTTGTTCTTCGTTGCATCGCCTCTACCGATCGATGTAAGTATTCCGCAACTTCTTCGAGTATTCACATGTAGTTTCATCGCTTTAATCGATCCTCGGGACCGTAGAATTTCCCAACATTGGCCTGATTGTGACTTCATATGCCCAAAGTATATGAGACACCAGGTCGCGTACATTTATTTCAATGTACGAGTTCTCGGAGAGTACCAACAACTTTTAGATGTATCCCAGTAGATCCTTATTCCTAGAATAAAGGTTGTCTCTCCCAAGAATTCTACGGAGAATTTTCATGAAAGCCAAGCTTTCACCGAATTTATTATGGGAATGTCATTTCCAAGATATGATATATCATCATTATTTAGGACAATCAATGTCAGTGCGCTCCCACTAACCCTCTTATATACACAAGAATTATCTTCGTTTTGAATTAAATTATATACCATTATGATTACATCAAAACGATAGTTCCAAGAACGCAATGCTTGCTTCTATCCATAAATGGATTGATTAACTTGCAAACCTTGTTTGCTTGTTTTGGTACGACAATACCTTCAGGATGTTGTAAACATCCTCCAAAAGGTTTCCATTTAGGGAAATCGATTTTGACGTTCGGCTGCCATATTTCGTAAATGAAACATGCAATATTAGCAAGCATTATCCAAATGGATTTAACCATGGCAACGAGTTAAAAGGTTTCGTCGTAATCGACACAATGTTGATAACGATACATTTTCGCTACAAACCTACCTTTTGCACGTTTGTATGTTGCCATCCATGTATATCTTCCTTGAAGACTTATACAGTACCAATAGGCACAATGCCTTCCGGTACAACAACTAGTGTCCAAACTTGGTTGGTATACATGGAATCTATTTTGGACATCATGGCACTTTGCCATAATATGGACTACCTTGTATCACTTCCTCATACGTAGTCGGTTTGTCTTCCTCAAGAAGATTGACATCTTTACGAGGTGAGATCAGAAACCCATACCTCCCAGGTTGTTTTCTGACTCTCTCCGACTTACGCGGTTGTTGTGTATTCGAAGATTATTGGTATAGTTTCATCCCTGATGAACTATTTGTGTTCCATTAAGGAATCAATGCCTGGAATAATATTACTCCGATTTTCATCGAGTTTTACTTTCCTCCCACTTACCACTGCATATAGGTATTCCTCTTAGGAAAACCGCATGGAGAGCAATAATTAAATTGTTCTCTTGTGAGTTGTATAAGTATTATACTTTGGTTTCCCTAGGATAACCTACAAATTAGGCACTTATCCAATTTGGGTTCTAGTTTGGTATCATCCAGACATATGCCCAGCATTCCCAAATCTTCAAGAATGAGAAAATCTGGTTTCTTTCCTGTTAATATCTAATATGAAGTCTGTCAAACAGATTTTCATGGAACCTTATTCAAAATAAGTATTGCACTGCTTAATGCGTATCCCTAGAAGGAAAATGGTTGCTCAGAGCGACTCATGATTAACCTTATCATGTCCAACAAAATTCGGTTTCTCAGTTCGGACACACCGTCAAATTGAGGTGTTCCGGGAGGAGTCCACTATGAAAGAATACTATACTCTTTCAGATATTTGAGAAACTTATTGCTTAAGTATTTTCCATCACAGTCCAATCGTGATGTTTTAATACTCTTGCTGATCTGTTTGTCTACTTCGTGCCGAAACTCTTTGAATTTATCAAAAGTTTCTGATTCGTGTTTCACAAAAAACACATAACTATAACGTGATGCCACATCCATAAAGGTTATGAAGTATTCATATCCACCTCTAGCCTAGCTAGATATGGGCCCACTTACGTCACTATGAACGAGGGCTAACAGATCGATGTCATTTTCACTTTTACCAAGTAAAAGGTGTTTTAGGCATTTTGCCTAAAAAACTAGATTCGTAGACATCATTTGAATAAGATCAAATCCGTCTTAGTATCCACTCTTCAAAAGTGTGGATATACGAGTCTTGTTTAATGTGTCCCAGGCAACAATGCCACAAATATGTCTTATCTGATGTATTCATTTTGAGCTATTTGTTTGTTATGTCATACGTTTGAGATTCATTTATATTCAAAATATAAATATTGTTATTCACATCTAATGTGCTTATCTCAATATCATCTTTATAAAATGAAACACTTTAGTGTTCTAGAATATAAAGGTATATCCACAACGGATTATACTATGATATAGAGATAATATTTCTAGTCAAATTAGGTACATTATAACAGTTTCCTAATTTAAGTACACACCCGAATGGTAGCTCCTAAACTTAGGTTCTACGGTTAAAACAACGACTTTCATCCCGTTTCCGTTTTGCAGATCAATCTCAACTGAAGTCATTCTCCTGCTAATGAGCAAATTCTGCACATCAGTACATATCTATATACTACATCTAGTATCAAGATCCAATTTTGAAACTAATAGTGAACATATTTATGAAAAAACATATTTGAAGCCGGAGCCTTGCCCATATTCACTTCCTTCATGTCTGCCTTGTCCATACGGCAGTTACGCTTGCTGTGACCCCGTTTGCCACAATTTAGGCAGACATCTTGGGATATGTCCTTTATCTTCCCAGCCGACTCTAATGATTTTGCCTTTGCCACTTTTAGAAGCTCTGGCTCTGCTTCCTAGAGCCTAGCCATCAACTCTCCAAGAGTTTACTCTTGGTTCATAATGAACCTGCCCCAGATTTCGGGTAGAGACTATAAAATCAAATCTTTGGTAGTCTCGGCTACATAGGTAATGCCCAGCTAACCTAGCTGATCGATGTCAGCAATCATCTGTGACATCTAGTGCTCGACAGATATACCCTCTGACATACACGAGCGTAAAGAGCTTCTTTTGAAATTTGTACTTCTAAGATTTAAGATTAATCTATAAAGATCTTTAATTTCATCATCATGGTTCAAGGATCTAATCCTTAATTTTGACAACGAAATTAAAGTGTCATTGCAGTAAGGATAAAATATTGAGCACTAAAGTTATCATCACATGAATATTCCAAATATCATGTTCTACTATTTTCTCAACTTCGGGCTTAGGCCCGAGATATTACGTTATCAAATAAAATAACTTCTCAGTTCCCAGGACTATCCTGAGGTTCTATTCCCAATCTGAAAATTAAAGCCGTTTAAAGACATTTTTACCCAGGATTATGTTTTTAAACACAAATCTTTCATTTTTCTAGATTGCTATAGTCCAACTATCCAATCTACGATTTGGGGTACTATTTATTATAATGATTACTATAGTCTAACTATATAATCAACTATAATGTGATTGGTTAAATTCAAATATATTGATTACTATAATCCAATTATATAATCAACTATAATTGAAATAGTTTGAATACAGTCTAACTGTTTAAATTAAAACAACGATTAAATATTAGTCCAACTAATATATATTCGAGTAATGATGAAAAGTTGAAATGAGCGCGTATTGGCAAGTATCTAAACGAAATTGCAAATTTAATACTTGCCTCCCACTATTTTTCGGCGAGCCTCTAACCATCTGTTGAGTACTCGGGAAACCTTGTTTCCTAGTGGGCTAGGATCCCGTTAAATAACACACAACCTTGACTTTGGCCAACAAGTTGTATGATATTTAACTAGGTAGATCTCTAAGATCAATTGGATCTCATCCAATTCCTAGATCCAGTAGGTGGACATCCAAGTCCGAAACACATATATAATATATGCCAATATATCCGATATATTTTCCTAACCTTTTTCCTCTGAATCAACTAAGCCTTGGCTTTGGCACAACAAACTTAATGATTCCAGTTAAGCGGAACCCATTGACCTTGGAAAGCTTCGTAATCGATGTCGATGGACAAGAAGTGATCTTGACTTTGGCCAACAAATCACAACTTGGACAAGACATGCGATATGGAACAAAGCCTTCATGTTTCAAACACATTCGCGATGGACAAAGGTCTTGACTTTGGCAAATAAACCAGTGCCAATCTTGGATCTTGAGAATGAATCATTCAATGGAAGGAAACACTTAATATTTGTTGAGGGTTTTTCGCGTAATTGGCAACCAATTAATTATCTTTAATTAGGTCTCATCATACACCCTTAAACGTGCATTCTAAAAACATAATAAGGCGCGTAAATAAATTAATAATGATATGCGGATGGATATTTAAAACAACTTTGTTCCTAGAACAAATCTCTCATTTTCCTCTCTCCCGCTAGCACAAATCTTACTTCTACCCAATTACATAACACTTCTAAAGAAACCTCATTTACATTGAGGGAAATAGGTGAGAAGAGAAATACAAAGAGTCAAGAGGTAATAGGCTGGACACGCAGGTCTAATTTAATAAATTCTAAATTTATTACAACAATTTCCAAAATTGCCCTCACCCATCTAATATCCATCTGATATACATTATTCATACATCACATCCATGTATTCACACAAAGCATGTTATCAATCAATCTAATCCAATTAATTAATCTGAAATTAATGACCATCCAAGGTTCAAACAACGATTTGATTTGCGCGAGTCAAACTCGTTTTAAGAATAAGTATTCAAAATACGAATTCTTGAATTATATTAAACTACAATATTAAATCCAATTTAATTTGTATTCAATACTAATTCTTTATTTAATTCCAAATTAAATAATTACACTGTATTAATGAGCCTTTTGCGACTTAGATTCTAAATCTAATCATTACGGGTCTCAAAGCCCAATTAACATCAAATGTCAATTTAATTAAAGTCCAATGGGCTTTCAATTAATTTATAAGGCATGGACTTTGGCAACCAAAGCCCAATAAGGAATCATCCTTTTGCCAAAAATCAATTTTAGGCCCATTAGGCCCAATTAAATATTAAAGGTCCATTATATTATATTTGGACTTTATGGATATGGTTTTGGGCCCAATTGGATCCAACCAATAAACCTAAACCAAACTTGGCCCAACCAAGCCCATTAAGCCCAAATACAACTTTATTAGCCCAATTCCAAATTTAGCCCAACTAATTAAATTCCAAAATTCCAAATTTCACAATTTAATTAACTAAAGTATATTAGCCATAATTAATTAGTCAAATTAACATTTCCAAAATACCGATTAACCTAATTAATTATTCTAATCATCATCAACACATGTCCAACATTATTGAATCAAAAATCATATCATTTCCATGCTTCTTTATTCCCATTAATTTGGGGATTTTTTGTTCGATTTCGATTTCAATCCAATTAAATCATAAATCAACATTTCCCAAATCTTTCAATTCATCCAATGATCAAAAAACAAAATTACCATGACATTAGGGCATGTCCAACTTTCGGCTAAGCCTACTATTTGGGAAAAAATTTATCCAATTCAATTTTCATCAAATTGATCATGCATAACACTATGTTATCATCATTCAAGCATACTCAATCAAACAATTTCATCAAAACATGCTCAAATCAATTTTACCCAAATTTTACCGTAAATCAATTTCATGCTTAATCAAGGCTCTGATACCATTGTTGGGTTTTCTAAGTCATCCCAAGATCAATTAAGCATATGAAACATGTGAATACATCAAAGTTAAAGTTGCGGAATACTCACTTTGATTGGCTTTTGGATGCGACAAACACAAAAAATTCTCCTTGAAGCTCTCGGCCAAGGTCCTTCCTTTGTGCTCCATGTGTTTTCAGCTAAGCTCTATTTGTGTGCTCCAAGCTCCAAGCTTTGTAAATGGATTCCATGCTCATAGATGGGTTTCCCTATCACCTTTGTAAGACCCCTTTGAGTGCTAGCTCTTGAGAGTTTGCAACAAAATCATGAAGAAAATGAAGCCTAGCTTCACGCCCAAGAGAGAAAAAATTGGCTCCATTACCGTGAGTGGAGAGAGGAGAGGAAGAGAAGAATGTGTATTGTGTATTTGGTTATTGATTTCAAAAAACAAATACCAAAAATCAATTACCATTTTTCTAAATTCAAAATTTTGGTACAAGACTTTAAAGTCTTCAACCACCCCCATCAATCACAAAAAGTGACAAGCATCACATCACTCAAAGTTGATGTGACTTCCATAACAAGAATGACTAATGATGTGACGCGTGATGTGACTTATGGGCCCCACTTGATTCGAAATGCGAGTGGGCCCGCAAACACTATCGGGCTCGGGTTCGCTAATTCCGAATTAACGAATTTTCCATTGCGACGTAATTAAATCAAATTTAATTAAATAATTATGCCTAGCAAAATTACTATTCACGTCGCTAGCGAATTAATTCTAAATTAACTCGTTCGCCCGAATTAAAATCTAATTTTAATTCCGCGTCGAAATCTAATTTCGTATAATATATCGAATATATTATTTTATCGATTAATTCCAAATTAATCGTTCTCTCTATTTAAATAGTATTTTATCCCAGATAAAATATCTCCGTAATTAATCCCAGATTAATTTTCTCTCTCTTATAATTAATCCCAGATTAATTATGTCTGAGTCATACGTCATCGATGAATCTTCGGGAAGCGACCCATGAGATCCCCGGATATGTTGGCAGTAAATCCGGTCGTCGGACTATCCGAACATGTACGTACCTAGTACTATGTTTTTACCGATTTACAAGACATGGTTGACTTCTAACAAAACACAGTGCCTACCCAATTCTCCAGAAATATTTTTAAAGGAATATGTAATCTATATCAGGCGTAGTATACGTGGTATTACGTATTGCGATCCAGTATCAGATGTCACGTGCTAGGCCTGGGGCTGGAATTGTGTCTGCCCCGTACGAAGCACATATCGGATCTCTGGTAACTAGTTTCTATAATCGAATAAACATGACCTAGTCATATTATCCCGATAGCTGCAGCATATAAGAGCATCAGTTCCGTATCCTACATGACCATCATCTCCATATGACTGAATTGATATTTCCATCTTGACATCACACCCAATACACTACGATTCTCAATATACCCAGAAGAGGCGTACATAGAACCTGTTAAAGCCCTGGACGACCAAAACCAAAGTATATTGATTGTCGCAAGTATTAGCGGTGCAAGTCTCAAGTTAAGACCAAATACACCTACCCTGATTCGGACTTCCATAGACACATAGTCATACTACCAATGGAATTCCGAGGGGTCTATCCGAAGCGAAGTTGTTTCCGTACCATCGGTAAACACAACCTCCTATTACACTTGCATGAGTATCCAATACCCAAATATATGAGAACTATGCCGTTATGCTCCCATAACACGCACAAGTGCAATACTAGTCTATTCCGCATTATCGATGTCCAATTTCAATAATACTACGACTAGGGATGTTTTAATGATTAAACTTCATGGATTGATACTGTCTCATATCTTATCAATCCGGAACTAATCATATAGACTTTTATCATTTATATATCCCGGTAATCCAATTACAAATGATAAAAGAGCAATTTCCTTTGTCACATAGTTAATTTGTACAACAACACCATGTTCTGTACAAATAGTGATGCTATGGGTCATAATTGTCCAACATTGTCTAGTCACAAAATTGTAAAAGATTGTCTTAACTAAATGGAACAGTTGTATTAGTTGCTAATATAAGATTAGGATCCCTCGTTTAGAGCCAAACATAAAAGTTATGTAAAGTGTGCTTGTGCACAATGTTTAATGAAAGTATAAATTACAATAACATCAAGACACACTAATAGAAAAGACTTAAAATTATAGAGATATGGATATCTAATTAATATCAAGACACAATAATAGAAAAGACTTAAAATTATAGAGATATGAATATCTAATTAATCGCGAAGATTAAATATTAAGCCTTAACCTTCCAACACAATCAAGTAGCCCACTAAATATATGTTGGTAATCCCAAAACCCATTAGGTGCAGGATCCTTATATGTTTAAGTACTATTTGAATTGTTCGTCTATGTAAACTAATGATTATAAACCCAAAACCCATTAGGTGAGGGCCAATCACATGTGTTACGTGACGAAAGGTGTTGGACCTAACTTAACTAGTGAAAATTTCAAAACCCAATAGGTGAGACATTGTTTGCTAGAGGTAGAAAGGTCGAGCCTTGTATAGAGACACACAACAAAAAGGTTTCTGAAGATGAAGGAACAAAAACCATTAGGTGAGACATGACATTAACAGTGAGAATTAGACATCCCACTAAAAATATATCCAACAATATTTTTGTTTACCACATAAGAGAGTGTGGAATTCGAATAAATTAGTGGGAAATCATTGTTTAAAAGACCTTAAACTATGGTAAATTTTTTTTTACTACAAAATAACTAACAAATTTTTGTTTTCAATAAAGTACGTGATACAAAATGAATCCATTAGGCACAATACTTGACAAAGACAAACTCACTAGCTCAAATTTTCTAGATTGGTATCGTAAGCTCAAGATTGTCTTGGATTACGAGCGTCTCTACTATCTTCTCGATATGATAGATAATGATTCTATTGATGATGATTCATCTACTGAAAAGGTCGCTGCTTATCACAAGTGGCAAAACAATAAGCTCAAGGTGAGAAGCTACATCAAAGCTTCTCTAAGCTCAGGTTTGCAAGAGCAATACGAGAGGATTGACTCAACGGTGGAAATCATGGAACATCTACAAGAGTTGTATGGTGAAAGTAATGAAACTGCTAGATATGATGTTACTAGCAAGTTTTTCAGGATTAAAATGAATGATAGAACTCATGTCTCTGATCACGTACTCAAAATAATCAATTTGATCAATCAAACTGATACATTTGATCTAGGACTAATATTCAGAATCAAGGTGGATTTGATCCTACAATCCCTTACTACCACTTTAAGGGCTTTATTACCAACTTCAACATGAACAAGTTGATTAGATCAACTAGGTCAGTTAGTGAGCTTCATAGCTCGTTAAATACCTATGAAAAGATTGAAAATATCTTAAAAGTTGAAGGTAATGAGAATGGAACTATTCTTGCTATCTTTGGTCCTCACAAAGGCAAGAAAAAATGAAAGGGTAAGAAGCAAGCTCCTAATAAAAAAAATCCCACTTGAGTCATATCGAAGAAAGGAAAAGAAAAGAAGGCCCAAGATGAATGCTTCCATTACAAGAAGTAAGGATATTGGAAGAGAAATTGTCATCAGTATCTTGCGAGCTTGAAGAAGCCAAAAAAAGAAACATCCTCATTCTTTGTTATTGAAATGGATCT
This sequence comes from Zanthoxylum bungeanum, assembly GCA_019454045.1. Taxonomy (NCBI): domain Eukaryota; kingdom Viridiplantae; phylum Streptophyta; class Magnoliopsida; order Sapindales; family Rutaceae; genus Zanthoxylum; species Zanthoxylum bungeanum. The sequence goes on from SKCR01041533.1 coordinate 24,751, forward strand.
TGGTATAAGTTTTATATCTCATTCATGGATCTTAGATTCTGCTGCTACCTCACATATTTTTATGTCCCCGCAGATTCTAAAAAGTCCAAGTTTGCTCAAATGAGGTGAAATGGTCTTCAAAGTTGGGAACGTAGAGCTTGTCTCAGCAACCACCTTAGGGACATGTCATTTTCCAATGCCATCAAGACATTTAATTTCATCAGATAAAGTTTTACATTTTCCTAGTGCAATAAGGAACATTGTATCCATTTTAGTTTTTACTAAATGCAATTATAATTTTCATTTTATCAATGAGAAATGCAATATTTATTATTTGAATAATTTTTTTGGCATTGCACTAAATATGAATGGATTATATGTCTCGAAAATGAATGAAAATCATAACAATGAATTAACTAAGGTAACAAAAAAAATTGACCAAGATATAATCCCAATTCAAGATTCCTTTGGCACTTAAGATTAAGTCATATTGGAGACAAAATGATTTCACAATTGGAGAATGAATGTTTTCTTTCTTCATTAGGCTTATATCATTATTTAGCTTGCGAATCATGCCTCAAGGGAAAAATATCCAAGTCACCTTTTATAGGACAAAATAAAAGAACGAAAGAAACCTTGGAACTTATACATACGGATGTATGTGGCTCACTTAGCATAATGACAAAAGGTGATTTTCAATACTTCGTTACATTCATTGATGATTGTTCCAGATTTGAATATTTGTATCTGATGAAGTATAAGTCAGATGCTTTTGAAAAGGTCAAAGAATATAAGAATGAAGTAGAAAACCAATTGGGAAAAAGTATAAAAAATCTACGAACTGATGGAGAAGAATATTTAAGTACCAAATTTCAAGATTATCTTAAAGATTATGGAATCGTGTCACAAGTGTCACCTTAAACACTTTAACATAATGGTGTATCTGAAAGGAGAAATCATACCTTATTAGATATGGTACATTCCATGATGAATTTTGTTGATATACCTACGTCCTTTTGGGGATGCGCTCTCCAATCAGCCTTGCATGTTCTAAATAGAGTTCTAACCAAATCTTCTCCCAAAACCCTAGATGAGATATGGTATAGGAAACGTCCCAACTTAGGATATTTGAAGATTTGGGCTAGTCCAGTATATATAAGGAAAGCCTTTAAGGAAAGCTAGACTCAATATTTGAAAAAAGGCCAATTCATAGGATATCCCAATGATTCAATGAGATATTAACTCTACATTCCCTCTTATCACACAATCATAGTTAGTAGGAATTCTAGTTTCCTTGAGGAATGTATAGTTCAAGAAGGAAATACTGCAAAAGAAGTAGACCTAGATGAAGAAGTCTCTCAAGAAGAGAATTCTAAAAATCATATTAACTTGCCTCAGAATGAACCAGATAAATAGAACAAAAAGATCCTAAAGAAGCATAACCACTTTGTAGGTCAATAAAGGAATCTCGCACTTCTCTAAGATACACCATAGTGAATCAAGAAGATTTTGAATCTCTTATAATTAGTGATGCGGTTCATGTTGATGACCTTAGAAACTACGAAGAAGCAATGTTAGACATTGACTCTTCTAGATGGCTTGAAGATATGAATTCTGAAATGAAATTCATCTATTCCAATCAATTATGGACACTCGTTGATCCTCTTGAAGGAATTAGTCCTATTGGGTGTAAATGGATCTTTAAGAGAAATATTGAAAATGATGGTAAAGTATAGACTTATAAGGCTAGACTAGTGGCAAAAGGATATACTCAGAAATAAGAAATTGATTATGAGGAAACCTTTTCGCCAGTAGCTGTACTAAAATCCATTAGAAATCTTTTAGCTATAGCAACTTACTATGACTATGAGATTAGCAAATGAATCTCAAAACGACATTTCTAAATTGATTTCTTGAGGAAGAAATTTACATGAAACAACAAGAAGGTTTTACATCTAAAGGAGATAGTCATAAAGTATGGAAGCTGTAAAGATCAGTATATGGCCTAAAACAAGCATCTAGAAGTTAGAATATGTGATTTGATGATGCAATCAAAATTTTTGGTTTCGTCAAAAATATAGATGAATCATATGTTTACAAAAAGGTCAGAGGAAGCTTCATCACATTCTTTTGATATTTTATATAGATGACATATTACTATCGGAAAACGATATTGCTATGATGACATCAGTTAAAGTTTGGTTATCCAAAAAATCTCAATGAAAGACTTGGGATGAGTAATCTACATTATTGGTATAAGAATCTATAGAGATAGATCTAGAAGAATGATTAGTTTATCCCAAAGTCTGTACATAGAAAATGTGCTCAGGAGATTCTGTTGGGCTTCTCTAAGTCCCGAGGATCGATTAAAGCATAGAAACATACATGTGAATACAATAAGGAAGTTGCAGAATACTTACATTGAGTGGTTGAGCGATGCGACGAAGAACAAAAACTTTTTATGCCCTTTGAAGCTCATTGGTGCTCACGGCAGTGCCAGTTTTTGCCCTCCTCAAATTCGGCCATGGAAGGATCTCTCAAGCTCCAAGCTTTGGTTGATGATTCCATGCTCACGGGTGCGGTTCCCTATCACCTTCGTAAGACTCCTATAGCGTGCTAGCACTCCGGAAATTTTTCTACAAAATTTCCTATTGCTTCTCCTCATTCACGGTCAGTTAATTTGTACAAGAGCAATTTCCTATTGATAAAAGAGCAATTTCCTTTGTCACATAGTTAATTTGTACAACAACACCATGATCTGTACAAATAGTGACGCTATTGGTCATAACTGTCCAAAAATATCCCACTTGGCCTATAGCCAGTCACTCAAGTGTCCTACACCTGAACTATGTACGGTTCGCTCAAGCTTCTGCTGAGGAAAGGCTTTCGTCAGTAAATTTACATGATTATCATCTGATGCAATTTATTCGATCATCATATCGCCACGATGTATGATCCGAACGAATCAGATGAATATCGAAGTATATATCTGGATCGTTTATGAGACCATTAATTCTTTAGCCTATGCTGTAGCCTAGCTCAGCTGCTAACAGAACTATATCTAATCTAATTAGATTTATTATTGATCAAAAAGGCTTCTATTGCTGCCTCAGCTGCAGTAATAACCCGCTTTTGTTGTTTATTCGATAACAATATCTTGCTTGGTATATTTCTAGCTCACTGTTCCGTTATTCAAACTGTATAGTACCGTTCTTACGACTTATAGTCGTTTTTATTGGTTAGGAAACTTGCAACGGTGAACCCAGTCACTTCAAGTTCTCATTCTCCATAGTATAAGACAGCATCCTTAGTTCCTCTAAGAGACTTAAGGATGTTCTTAACATCAATTCAGTGACTATCACTTGGATTGGCCTGATTGTGACTCCTTATGCTCAAAGCGTATGAGACACCAGGTCGCGTATATTTTTCAATGTACGAGTTCTCAGAGAGTATCAACAACCTTTGGATCTATCACAGTAGATCTTTATTCCTAGAATAAAGGTTGTTTCTCCCAAGAATTCTACGGAGAATTTTCATGAAGGCCAAGCTTTCACCGATTGTATTATGGGAATATGATTTCCAAGAAATGATATGTCATCATTACTTAGGACGTCCACTGTCAGTGCGCTCCCACTAACCTCCTTATATACACAAGAATCATTTTTGTTTTGAATTAAATCGTATACCATTATGATTACATCAAAACGATAATTCCAAGAACGCTATGCTTGCTTCAATCCATCCATGGATCGAATAACCTGAAAACCTTGTTTGCTAGTTATGGTACGATAAAACCGTCAGGATGTTGTAAACATCCTCCAAAAGGTTTCCGTTAAGGAAAGCGATTTTGGCATTCAGCTGCCACATTTCATAAATGAAATATGCAGCATCAGCAAGCATTATCCAAATGGATTTAACGTGGCAACAGGTAAAAGGTTTCGTCGTAATCCACACAATGTTGATAACGATACATTTTCGCTACAAGCCTAGCTTAGCACGTTGGTATGTTGCCTTCCATGTATGTCTTCCTTGAAGACTTATATAGTACCAATAGACACAATGCCTTCTGGTACATCAACTAGTATCCAAACTTGGTTGGTATACATGGAATCCATTTCGGACATCATGGCACTTTGCCATTATAGGGAGTCGATACCTTGTATCACTTCCTCATACGTAGTCAGTTCGGTTCCTCAATAAGATTGACATCTTTATGAGGTGAGATCAGAAACTCATGCCTCCTAGGTTGTTTTCTGACTCTCTTCGATCTACGTGGTTCTTGTGTATTCGAAGATTACTGGTATAGTTACATCCTTGATGAACTATTTGTGTTCCATTAAGGAATCGGTGCCTGGATAGTATTACTCCGATTTTCATCGAGTTTTACTTTCCTCCCACTTACCACTGCATATCGGTATTCCTATTAGGAAAACCGCATGGTGAGCAACAATTACATTGTTCTCTGTGAGTTATATAAGTACTATACTTTGGTTTCCTTAGGATAACCTACAGCTTGGCACTTATCCGATTTGGGTTCTAGTTTGGTATCATCTAAACATATGCCTAGCATACCCAAATCTTCAGGAATGAGAAACCCAGTTTCTTTCCTGTTCATATCTAATATGAAGTCTGTCAAACAGAATTTATGGAACCTTATTCTAAATAAGTTCTACACTATTTATGCGTATTCGTTGAAGGAAATGGTAGCTCAGAGCAACTCATGATTAACCTTATCATGTCCAACAAAATTCGGTTTATCCATTCAGACACACCGCAAATTGACATGTTCCGGGAGGAGTCCTTATTGAAAGAATACTATACTCTTTCAAGTATTTGAGAAACTTATTGCTTAAGTATTTTTCATCATGGTTTAACCGTGATGGTTTAATACTTTAGCCGATCTGTTTGTCTATTTCGTGTCGAAACTCTAAAAGTTTCAGATTTGTGTTTCATAAGAAACATATAACCATAACGCGACGCCACATCCGTAAAGGTCACGAAATATTCATATCCACCTCTAGCCTAGCTAGATTTGGGCCCACTATATCACTATGACCAAGGGCTAACAGATCAGTGGCACTTACACTTTTACCAAGTAAATAGTGTTTTAGGCACTTTGCCAAATAAACTAGATTCATAGACTTCATTTAAATAGAATCAAATTTGTCCTAGTATCCACTCTTCAAAAGTGTGGTTATACGAGTCTTATTTAATGTGTCCCAGACAACAATGCCACTTTCAAGTTTCTTCTGATCAAATCAGTTTGAGCTATTAGTTGTCATGTCATATGTTTGAGATTTATTTATATTCAAAATATAAATTCTGTTATTCACATCTAATGTGTTTATCTCAATATCATCTTTATATAATAAAACACTTTAGTGTTCTAGAATATAAAGGTACACCCGCAACGGCTTAAACCCTGATATAGAGATAATGTATCTAGTCAAACTAGTTACATTGTAACAGTTTCCTAATTTAAGTACACACCCGAAGGGTAGTTCCTAAACTTAGGTATCTACGGTTAAAACAGCGACTTTCGTCCCGTTTTCAATTCGCAGATTAATCTCAACTGAAGTCAGTATCCTGCTTACAGCAGATTCTGCACAACAATACATATTTATGTACCATGTCTAATATCTAAAATCCAATTTTAATACTATCAGTGAACACGTTTATGACAAACATATTTGAAGTTAGAGCCTTGCTCGTTCTTCAATTCCTTCATGTCTGCCTTGTCCAAACGGCAGCCACGCATCCGCGATCTTGTTTGCCACCATTTAGGTAGACATTTTGGGATATGTCATTTATCTTCCCAGAAAATTATAATGATTTTGCCTTTGCCCTTTTCGGTACCCAGAAGCCTATGGCCAAACCTTGGCCTTCCGGAATGTCGAAATAAGATGTGCGCCTTGCGCTTCTTGCCTTATTGCAAACTTTGGCTTTGACTCATTGAGTATAGCCATTAACTCTCCAAGAGTTTACTATTGCAATTTGTACTTCTAAGATCTAAAGTAGATCTATGAAGATCCTTCAATTTCATTATCGTACTTTAAGGATCTAATCCTTAGTTCTGATTAAGAAATTAAGGAGTCTATTTGGCAAGATTAATGGATTAAGTACTAAAGTTACAATCTCATGAATATTCCAAATATCATGCTCTATTATTTGCTTAACTCCGGGCTTAGGCCTAATATGTTATTTTATCAAATAAAGTAACTTATTAGTTTTTAGGAATATCCTGAAGTTTTATTCCCAATTTGAAAATTAAAGTCGTTTTAATACATTTTCCCCGGGATTATGTTTTAAACACTAATCTTTCAATTATCTTGATTCTAATAGTCCAACTATTTAATCAACGATTTCAGGTACTATTTATTATAATGATTACTATAGTCCAACTATATAATCAACTATAATTTAATTTGTTAATTCAATTATATTGATTACTATAATCCAATTATAAAATCAACTATTAATTGAAATAGTTTGAATACAGTCCAACTGTTTAAAACAACAATTAAATATTAGTCCAACTAATAAATAATTACGTATTGACGAAATATTTGTAATGAGCGTGTATGGCAAGCAACTAAACGAATATTGCAAATTTAATACTTGCCTCTCACTATTTTTCGGCGAGCCTCTAACCCTCTGTGGAGTACTCGGGAAACCTTGTTTCCTAGTGGGCTAGGATCCCATTAAATAACACACAACCTTGACTTTGGCCAACAAGCTGTATGAAACTTAACTAGGTAAATCTCTAAGATCAATTGGATCCCATCCAATTCCTAGATCCAGTAGGGGACATCCAAGTCCGAAACATATATCTTATATATGCTAATATATCCAATATATTACCTAACCTTTTTCCTCTGAATCAACTAAGCCTTGGCTTTGGCACAACAAACTTAGTGATCCCAGTTAAGCGGAACCCATTGACCATGGAAAGCTTCGTAATCAATGTCGATGGACAAGAAGTGGTCTTGACTTTGGCCAACAAACCAAAACTTGGACAAGACACAGATATGGAACAAAGCTCTCGTGATTCAAACAAATCCTTAACGGATAAAGGTCTTGACTTTGGCCAACAAACCAATGCTAGTCTTGGATCTTGAGTAAGAATCACTCAATGGAAGGAAAAACGCTTAATATTTTGTAAGGGTTTTTTCGCGTGCAAATTGGCAACCAATTTATTATCTTTGTTAAGGTCTCATCATCATACACCCTTAAACATGCATTCTAAACACATAATAAGGCGCATATAAATAAAATAATAATGATATGCGGATGAATACTTAACACATTGAGCCTAGATCAAATCTCTCAATTTTCTCTCTCCCGCTAGCACAAGTATTGCTTGTACCCGTTACATAACACTTCTAAAGAAACCTCATTTACATTGAGGGGAATAGGTGAGAAGATAAATACATAGAGTCAAAGAGGTAATAGGCTGGACACGCAGGTCCAATTAATAAATTCTAAATTTATTACAACAATTACCAAAATTGCCCCACTCATCTAATATCCATCCGATATATATTATTCATGCATCGCAACCATGTATTCACACAAGCATGTTATCAATCAATCTAATCCAATTAATAATCTGATAATTAATGACAGTCAATGTTCAAACAATGATTTGATTTTGTGCGAGTCCAACTCGTTTTGCGAATAAGTACTCAAAGTACGAATTCTTGAATTATATTAAACTACATAATTAAATCTAATTCAATTTGTATTTAATACTAATTCATTTATTTAATTCCAAATTAAATATTACACTTTATTAATAAACCTTTGCGACTTAGATTCTAAATCTAACTGTTACGGGTCTCAAAGCCCGATTAACATCCAATGTTAATTTAATTAAAGTCCATTGGGCTTTCAATTAATTTCTTAAGGCATGGACTTTTGGTCAACTTGGGTCAAACCCAAAGACTAAAGCCCATTTAAAGGAATCACCCTTATATGCCAAGAAACCAATTTAGGCCCATTAGGCCCAATTAAATATTAAAGGTCCATTAGTCATAATTGGACTTTATGGATACGGTTTTGGCCCAATTGGATCCAACCAATTTAGCCTAAACCCATCTTGGTACAACCAAGCCCATTAAAGCCCAATAACAACTTTTCAAGCCCAAATCCAATTTAAGCCCAACATAATTAAATTCCAATTTCACAATTTAATTATTCAAAGTGTATTGCCATAATTAATCACCCAAATTAATATTTCTAAAACATCAATTTACACATTAATTATGCTCATTATGTTCAATGCATGTCCAACACAATTGAAACAAATCAAACACATTTTCATGCTTACATGTCTCGGCATTGGTAGGGATTTCTTTGTCCGATTCGGTTTTAATCCAATCAAATCCAATTCAACATTACCCAATTGATTTCAAGTCATCCAATGAATCAAAAATCAAAAAATACCAAGATATTTAGGGTTCTATACCTCTCGGCCAAGGCAACATTTTGGGCAAAAAATGATCCAATCAAATTTTCATGAAATTGATCCAATCAAACTTCAATTAAACATCATTTAAGCACACTCAATCAAACAATTTCATCAAATCATGCTCAAATTCATTTTACCCAATTTTAACCCTAAAGTTAAGTTTCATGCTTTAACTTGCTCTGATACCATTGTTGGGTTTCTCTAAGTCCCGAGGATCGATTAAAACATAGAAATATACATGTGAATACAACAAGGAAGTTGCGGAATACTTACATTGAGCGGTTGAGCGATGCGACGAAGAACAAAAACTTTTTATGCCCTTTGAAGCTCCTTGGTGCTCACGGCAGTGGCAGTTTTTGCCTTCCTCAAATTCGGCCATGGAAGGATCTCTCTGTTGGACAATTATGACACATAGCGTCACTATTTGTACAGATCACGGTGTTGTTGTACAAATTAACTATGTGACAAAAGAGATTACACTCTTATCATTTGTGATTAGATCACCTAGATATATAAATGATAGGAGGTCCCTGTGATTTGTTCCTAGATTGAGAATGATATGAGACAGTATCAGTCCACGAAGGATAAATCATTAAATATCCCTAGTCAGAGTATTATCTAGATTGGACATCGATAAATATGTAAAAGACTAGTATTACACTTGTGCGCATTGTGAGGGCACAACGACATAGTTCTCATATATTTGGGTATAAGATACTCATGCAAGTGTAATAGGAGGTTATGTTTTACCGATGGTACAGGAAATAGCTTCGCTCTAGATAGACCCCCTTGGAATTCCATTGGTAGTATGATTATGTGTCTATGGAAGTCCGAAATAAGGGTAGGTGTATTTGGTCTAAACCTGAGACTTGCACCGCTAATACTTACGACAATCAATATATTTGGTTTTGGTCGTCCAGGGCTTTAACCGGTTTCTGTGTACACCTCTTCTGGGTATATCGAGAATCGTATTGTGTTGGGTGTGATGTCAAGACGAAAGTGTCACTCCAGTCATATGGAGATGATGATCCCGTAGGGATACAAAACTGGTTCTCTAAAAAGGTTGCAACCGTCGGTATAATATGACTTGGTCATGATTATCCAATATTAAAGAGACTAGTTGCTCGTATCCGATATATGCTTCGTACGGGGCATACACTGTACCAGCCCCATGCCTTGCATGTGATCATCCGATACTGGATCGAAATATGCAAGCAATACTACGTATACTACGCCTGATATAGATCCTTATTCCTGTAAGGATATTTCTGCAGAATTGGGTAGGCATGGCATTTTGCTAGAAGCCAACCATGTCTTGTAAATCAATAAAATGTAGTACTTGGTACTTACGTGTTCGGATAGTCCGACGACCGAATTTACTGCCAACATATCTGGGGATCTCATGGGTCGCTTCCCAAAGATTCACCGATGACGTATGACTCGCACCTTTAATTAATCTGGGATTAATTAGATGAGAGAGAAAATTAATCTGGGATAAAATATTAATTAAAGAGAGAAAGCGATTAATTTAGAATTAATCGATTAATTAATATATTTGATATATTATACGAAATTGGATTTCGGTGCGGAATTAAAATTAGATTTTAATTCGGGCGAACAAATAATTTAGAATTAATTCGTTAGCGATGTGAATAGTGACTTCGCTAGGCATAATCATTTAATTACGTCGCAATGGAAAATTCGTTAATTTAGAATTAGTGAACCCGAGCCCGGGATTGTTTGCGAGCGCATTCGTATTTTAAATTCGAGTGCGGCACGTAAGTCAAATCAAGCGTCAAATCATTAGTCGCATCAAGCGTCAAATCACTTGTCACTTTGAGTGATGTGACTTGACAACTTGATTGAAAGATGTGACTTGATGGGAGTTGTTGAAAAAATTTTGAAAGCTTGATTGACATTTAATATATTAAATGTTTTGGTATATGTTGAATTGATTTTAGAAATCAATTAACCTTTACACTTTTTCAACTCTCTCTTCTCTCTTCTCCACTTCTCTCTCACGCCCATGGAGGGGCAATTTCTTCACTGGTTGAAAGATCCTGGCAGTTTCATTGTTCCTTGCACCATAGGAGAACATGACTTCGGTAAGGCTTTGTGTGATTTAGGTGCTAGTGTTAACTTGATGTTTTTTCTATTTTCAGGAAACTGCAGATTGGAGAAACAATGCCCACTTCAGTCTCACTACAACTTGCTGATAGAACGCTCATATTTCCAAAAGGCATAGTTGAGGATGTGCTGGTCAAGGTTGACAAATTCATTTTCCCAACAGATTTTATTGTCCTTGATATGGAGGAAGACGCAGACGTGTCAATCATCCTCGGGAGACCATTTTTGGCTACAAGTCGAACCATTATTGATGTACAAAAAGGAGAACTAACCATGAGGGTACAAGACCAAGAAGTAACATTCAATGTTTTCAAAGCCATGAATTTCCCATATGATGAAAAGAATTAGGAATGTTTCAGACTTGATGTGATACATAGTACCATTCAGAACTCTGATGAAAGAAAAAGTTCTACTGACAAACTTAAAGCATGTCAATTACCTGTGGAGCCTGAAGATAAAGCGCACTGCGTACTGAAGAAGCCTATTCTTGCACTACAAGCAACAGAAGAGAAAAAGTTCCACCAGCTCAACGAATTGGAGGAATTTCACATACAGCCTTTTGAGGATGCCAAATTGTACAAGGAAAAGGCAAGGAAAAGACATGATGAGAAGATAGTGCGCATACAATTGGAACCAGGGCAGAAGGTACTGTTAAACAAATCAAGGGAGAAATTCTTCCCATGGAAGCCAAAATCACGGCGGTCAGGTCCATTTGTGATCACCAAGGTTTTACCAGACAGAGCCGTTGAGTTACATGATCCTGACTCCAACAAAACTTTCAAGGTTAAAAACAAGCGTGTTAAGCACTACTGGGGAGAATTATTTGAGCGACAAAAAGAAAGTGTCACACTTTCAGATCTAGCCTATCGTTCGAGAAGTCACGTCTAGCTGACGACTTTAAACTTAGCGCTCGCAGGGAGGCAACCCATGCAATTTTTGTATATATTGTGATCTGGTGTGTTTTATTTTTGGAGGTTTAGTCATTTCACGATGGAAGAAGCTCTCGCAAATCTTCACAAGAAATTTTCTTCTCTCCCTCAAAAATCTCTGATGAAAGTTTACAAAGCTCGCTTGGAACGGATTAGACTACTGATGATCAAAGGTATTCCTAATGACATTCGTTGGGTAATTGAAGCAGGAGTCCGATTGGCAGGTGAGTCTTTTGACTCTTTTATTTCACATCTGCCTGGTTTTGGAAGAAGCACCTATGCAAAGAAACGTAGAGTTAAACAAATGGGTGTTTGTTACAAATGTGCACGCTGGAATTGCAATACTCGTTGTCATTCTTTATGAATGGTGTCTGATAATCGCGAAGACAAAATTAAATCCATTAGGGATGGCTTGAGTAAGGAGTCTTTAGATGATATATCTTTAACTCTTGAGACGCATCCCAGTGGATATGTTCACATAGCCATTCACAAATTACATAAACAATTCCAAAAAGAAAGACAACAATTAAGTCTTGGGAATCTGACTCAAAAAGACCCTGTTTGCCAGTTTATAAGAAAATTGGATGGGATGCTTGTCCCTGACGCATAGACGTCAATCAAGCCGTTACTTTTCTTGTAAATATTATATCTCTTTGTCTTTTCTTAATAATTGTGATTTTTTTGTTGTTTTCTTTTATTTTCTCTGACAGGATCCAGACCTTTTTGACTATCACGATATTATTTCGCTACTAATCGTCCTCTGGAAGGTACTTGTGCTATTTTTACTCACCCTTTTCAGGTACTATAAATTCAGCCCGTCATTGCACTTTTGAAGGCATCCAAAGTTGAGAAAGAAATACATATAAAAAATGGAAGCCACTTCAAGAAGACGAGTTGAAAACATCTGTGTGTTTTGCGGTAGTAGTGTTGGTGTTAAGCCACAATACGTAGAAGCAGCACAAGAATTGGGTTGAGTCTTAGCTGCAAGAAATATGCACTTAATATATGGCGGAGGCAATCTTGGACTTATAGGGATCGTTTCAAAAGCTGTACAGGAAGAAGGCAGTCACGTTTTGGGAATCATCCCAAAACCCTTGGCAGAAGCAAATCTTATTGAACCATCAAACGGAGAGGAATTGATCGTGCCAGGTATGTCTGAACGTTTGGTAGAAATGATTAACCGTGTTGATGCTTTTATTGCTTTGCCAGGTGGCTTGGGTATATTGGAGGAAATTTTTATTGTGCTATCTTGGGTGAACCTGAACATACACCAGAAACCAATTGGGCTGTACAATATTGATGGATTTTATGATTTTCTTTGTGTGTTTCTTGATGATGCCCAGAGAAATGGGTTCATGTCAAAACCTTTGAAAGAACTCCTCTTTACTGCCAGAACTGCTCCGGATCTAATAGACCAAGTCATAGCCTATGAACCACGAGTTGACCCTATCCTTTCAAAGATAAATTGGTCTGAGGACGATCGTGGTAAGAGACGTAGGATTAATCTGGATCTTAACCTTTAATTTCCTGAAGAATTTCATCTAACCAAGTATTATTTTCTAAACTATTCTTCTATTTTTTAAGACATTGGGGACAATGTCTCATTTAGGTTTGGGGGAGAGAATTAGTTGATCAGTACCTTATTTTTAGTGTGTGTGTTGTTTTTATTTTTAGTCCAAAATTTTTCGAAAAATACAAAAAAAATTTCAAAATTTTCAAAAATTACAAAAATATTTTGCGTTTTTGTGTTTTTATTTTGACTAAAAGGGTGAAATTGGTAAGAGATAGCTGAGTAAGGAGTTTCCACTCCTGAGACGTATCTCAAGCCTATTTTCGAAATAAGTTAATTTTTGTTTATTTCCTTTTGAATTATTTAATTTGTGAATTCTCCATAAAACAGACTAAAATGGATCTTCATATGCTCAGTTGACAGGTATTATCAACGTATATAGTAACATACAGACATGAGCTAAAATTGAAAAGTTTGTAATATTCAGTGCTCTAGTTTAATTAGAGGAAGCATCTCAAAAAGCAATGGAGTAAAAAAAAAAAAAAAAAAAAAAAAAAAAAACGTCTGAGATCCGAGTTATTAAGTCTGTAAGGGTGTTTTAAGACCTAGTGCCCTAAAACCAACTGGTTTGGGAGTCACTGGCCCAAAGCTCGTTACATGGATCAAAGATGCTGCAAAAATATATATATCTGAAGTCTGAGTAATTAAGTTCGTAGGGGTGTCTTAACACCTGGTGCCCTAAAGCCAACTGGTTTGGGAGCCACGACCCAACACTCGCTACATAGATGGAAGATATTGTATATGAATAAAAAATAGAGAAAAATCAAAGAAAAAATCAGAAAAATCAGAAAAATTATTCCATTGCTACAAAAGGTGTGAAATCTGAGAGAACTTTAGGACAAAAATATTACTCTCTTATCAACTGCACTTATGACTGTTGTGGGCAAAAATGAGTTGATTAATATTTTGTCGACTGTGTATATGGAGAATGGTAAAAAATAATCGGAGAATTTACTTATTCGGTAATTTAGAATGAAACAAAACAACTATTGATTTGGAGTAGAAGTTTCACCTGATTAGTCACTAACTTCTTTATTATCTTTTCTTTTGTCTTTTTTCTTTTGTGTGCATTAGTTTCACTACCTTCTTACTTTTGTAAAACTTTTGTGGGTTTCGTTGCTATAAGCCCTCACGAGACTATAACTCATCCACTAGGGACACCTAGGGGTTTAAACGCTTGTTGCATATGCTAAATGCAACCGTGATCCCGAAGAAAGTGGCTTAGTTTAATTTTAATTGTTTCTTGTATTTTATTTTATTTTTTTGCTCGAGGACTAGCAAAATGTTAGGTTTGGGGGTGTGATGAGAGGAAAATATATCAATATTTTCCGCCCCTTTAACTTAATATTTTGTTTAGTTTCTCGGGTTTGATGAACGTTTTGATGTGTTTTAGTTTAATTTGTAGATAAAATAATATCGGATCTCAATGAAATCATTTAGGACGAAATATGGGTCAAATAAGGGCAATTATTGGACTTAATATTTTAATTTTGGAGATTGGAAACTTGAAATGGCGTTTTTGACGAAGTGCAGTTTTGGAAATTCCAGTTTTGCGCATCTGTCGTATTTTGGGCATAACCTTTTACTCCGATATCGGATTGAGCTGATTCAAGTTCCAAATTAAAGAAGACTCAATGATATACAGCTTTAAAAGACAAAATAATTTCTAATTCTGACGATTTCATGCCCGCAATTGATGAACCATCCAGAAGTGTGTTGTGTGTAAATATTAAAGTCACTTTCAATCATTTTCAAAGCAAAATATAAATTAATAAATAAATAATAAAAATTATCAAATTATCACCAAACATGATAAGAGATTAGTGGAGCAATTAATAATGGATTTGGTGAAGCAATTAGTTGAACAATTACTGGAGCAATTAATAATTGATTTGGTGGATGATTTGATGGAGGCAAAATTTTGCCTATAAATACCAAGCCATTTCATTTGTAAAATTCATACTTTCTTCTAAGGAATTCCTTAAGAATACTAAGAAGATTGTATCTTGTTTGTTTATTTACAGCTTTCAGTAATTAATTTCTGCTTTCGCACTTTCTTTTCTTTACTTTTCAGTTTTTACTTTCCGCAATTTACTTTTACGCACAATACTTTTCTTTCTTTAATTTTCAGTTTTTACTTTTCAGTAATTTACTTTCAGCAATTTACTTTCAGCAATTTACTTTCAGCAATTTACTTTTCAGTAATTTACTTTCAACATTTAATTTTTAGTATTTAATTTCAGCATTTACTTTCAGCATTTACTTTTCAGTATTAATTTTCAGTATTTTACTTTATGTCTTTTATTTTATTTAAGTTTTTTTTACTACCCGTAAATATGTGTCGTAACTAAGCCAGTTATCTGGGGTTGTGATGAAATCCAATATCACCGGTTTATAAGGGGTTAGATTATAGCTTGGGTAATATCAAGATTTATTTATTGAGTCTTAATCTTAATGCTTTTTCATTAAATGGCCATTAATAAAATTGAACTGGGAAACTTAAAATGAACTAGACATAGGGATTTTAAGTTTAAAACCTTAGACTCAATAGTCCACGATCTTCCTTGAGGATAGATAACCCTTTAATAGATTTCCTTACAGGATAGACATATACCTGTCGGGCGGGGGTAGCCATAATTGGAACTTAAACTTAATGAATCCATATAATTTAGTTGACATAGACATATGGTTCAATTGGGTTAAACTGGGTATTTGTGTCTGACCATCGACATAGGCTTACACATAATTTAGTGTTCCAGGTTGATAAATCAATATATTACCCAACTTAAGATAACCACTTCACCTTTAAAATTATATTGGAAGAAATCACAACCCTATATAGTTTTTAATATTGAATTTTCTTAAAACCTACTTTCGAACAATTTTATTTACTTGTTTTTAAATTTGGAATCGTCACCATTTCAAATCAATCAAACAACCTGTTAGATACTAGTAATCATTTGACCTCATAAAATTAATAGATTAGATATTAAGTCCTCGTGGGATCGATATTCTTATACTACTTGAACGATACGTGCGCTTGCGTTATACGCGTGTGTAAGCACTGATCTGGTATCCATAGGATAACCTACAATTCGCACTTATCCAATTTGGGTTTTAGTTTGGTATCATCCAAACATATGCCTAGCATACCCAAATATTCAGGAATGAGAAACCTTGTTTCTTTCCTGTTCATATCTAATATGATATGTGTCAAACAGATTTTATGGAACCTTATTCTAAATAAGTTCTGCACTATTTATACTTATCCGTTGAAGGAAATGGTAGCTCAGAGTGACTCATGATTAACCGTATCATGTCCAACAAAATTCGGTTACTCAGTTCGGACACACCGTCAACTTGACGTGTTCCGGGAGGAGTCCTCTTTGAAAGAATACTATACTCTTTCAAGTATATTAGAAACTTATTGCTTAAGTGTTTTCCATTACGGTCTTACCGTGACGGTTTAATACTTTAGCCAACCTGTTTGTCTATTACGTGTCGAAACTCTAAAACTTTTCGATTTGTGTTCTTCAAAAGAAACATATAACCATAACGCGATGCCACATCCGTAAAGGTCACGAAATATTCATATCCATATCTAGCCTAGCTAGACATGGGCCCACTTGCTTCACTATGAATTAGGGCTAACAGATCGGTGGTATTTACACTTTTACCAAGTAAATAGTGTTTTAGGCACTTTACCCAATAAACTAGAATCATAGACTTTATTTGAATGGAATCAAATTAGTCCTAGTACCCACTCTTCAAAAGTGCGGATATACGATTCTTGTTTGATTGTGTCCCAGACAACAATGCCACAATTGAGTTTCTTCTGATCAAATCAGTTTGAGCTATTTGTTTGTCTTGTTATATATTTGAGATTTATTTATATTCAAAATATAAATTCTGTTATTTCACGTCTAATGTGTTTATCTCAATATCATCTTTATATAATGAAACACATTACTGTTCTAGAATATAAAGGTATATCCGCAACAAATATTACACTGATATAGAAATAATGTTTCTAGTCAAACTAGTTACATTATAACAGTTTCCTAATTTAAGTACACACTCGAAGGTAGTTCCTAAACTTAGGTATCTACGGTTGAAATAGCGACTTTCGTCCCGTTGCCAATTCGCAGATTAATCTCAATCTGAAGTCAGTATCCTGCTCATAGTAGATTCTGAACATCAATATATATATTTTATGTTCCACACTAAGTATTTAAAATCTGATTCTAATACTAGTAGTGAACATATTGTTGAAAAATATATTTGAAGTCAGAGCCTTGCCCAGTCTTCAATTCCTTCATGTCTGATTTGTCCAAACGGCAGTAACGCTTCTGCGATCCCGTTTGCAACAATTTAGGCAGACATTTTGGGATATGTCCTTTATCTTCCCAGAAGATTATAATGATTTTGCCTTTGCCCATTATCCACATTCCAGAAGCCTTTGGCCAAGCCTCGGGTTTCTAGAATATCGAAATAAGGTGCGCCTTGCGCTACTTGCCTTATTGCAAATTTTGACTTTACCTCCTTGAGAATAGTCATTAACCCTCCAAGAGTTATTATTGCAATTTAGTACTACTAAAATCTAAGTATAGATTTATGAAGATCCTTCAATTTCATTATCATACTTTAAGGATCTAACCCTTAGTTCTGACAAAGAAATTAAGGAGTCTATTGCGGTAAGTATAATGGATTAAGCACTAAAGTTATCATCACATTAATCTTCCAAAGATTATTCTCTACTATTTGCTTAACTCCGGGCTTAGTCATAATATGTTATTTTATCACAGCGCCAAGTTCAGAAAATGTTTGGGATGTCACTTGAAGGGGCGCCCGTAGTGTGGTGTCATAGCCTTGATGGGACGGTCAAGGAAGATTGGAGGGAATTGGTAGATGCATTTCTAAAACAGTCTGTTACAGTCTTGGAGATTGATTTGTCACTCCGCGATTTGGATAATACCAAGCAAATGCCGGAAGAGAGCTTCAAGGAGTATGTAGATCATTGGAGGAGCCAGCTTCTGAAGATGCAGACTCGGCCTTCGAAGAAGGACCAGATAAAGATGATTATCAAGGGTACTAAGCCCTCAATTTATGGTAAGCTGAGGAGGATGACATCTATGATTGGCGATTTTCGACAGTTGAGGGAGACAGTTATGGATATTGAAGAGGAAGAGGTTGAAAACAGAAAGTTCTATGGCCAGAATAGAAGGAATATTATGGGACCTTCAGGGACTATGCCCGCTACCGCTGAGGTCACTTCCATTAAAAAAATGTGATTTTCCAACCTTGGTAAGCCTCTTTCAAGGGTGTTCGAAAAGCTGAAGATGCAAGGGCTCCTAAAACCCTTAGAACCTAAACCACTTCCAAACCCTGTGCCACATTACCTTGACTTGAACTTATACTGTTACTTCCACCAACAAAAGGGTCACGAAACTGACAACTGCCCCCGCCGTAGGCACAAGGTCCAAGACCTCATTGACACCCACAAAATACCCGACCCAGAGAAAGAATAGCCAAACACATACCATAACCCATTGCCTAACTACCATTCCGTTCCACCACCCACCTATATGATCAACTGCGGCTTGCCCGAAACCTTTGTCCTCCAAACCCTCAACCACCAAGCTGCTTACATGGGATAGGGGATGACAATGGTGAAGAACCATAGGCCGAGGAAGAAGGCAGTGCTGCGAATGATGAAGCTGTTCCTCATAGTTTATTTGATCCTGCATTTTTAAAGACATTGATTTTGTCTATTTGTTCGAACCTTTTTAATGATAATAAAGACATTTATTTCGCTTACTTGCCTGAGTCTCTTCCTTTCAACCTGCAACATGAGTATATTTGACAAAAGCATTCAACATTGGTACTATGATACTCATTGATGTTTAGAACACGGCGAATCCTTGGAAGAATCAAGCAGAAAAGACAGGCTAGCCATGAAGTAATAAGAAATGGGGCACTGAGACTGTCAAATTTAGAAGGGAATGAGTTCACCGAGCCGATCAATATAGACAGATTGAAACAATATTTTGCTTGAGGAAGGGAAGACCGAGCAGTCACTAAGAGAATTGGTAGAAGACCTAACACAACGGAATATGAAATTCATTCATGCATGCATACATGTAAGGCACTTACATTCTTTTTGTGTTTTGTTTTGTTTGTATTCATAGGTTTCAACGGACAAAAAAGAGAAAGCGGCAAATACAAGCCAACCAGAAGTAGTAACAGTACAGTGTCATCAGTTTTAGGAATGAATCATGGGGTTGAGGCCCACGACAGTTTCAGGAATGAATCATCGGGTTAAGGCCCGCATCAGTATTAGTCTTAGGAAGGAATCCCAAGGTTGAGGTCCATATCAGCATAAGTTGAAGGAATGGATCCCAGGGGACGAAGCCTACATTATCAACAGTAGAAAGGAAGAATTCCGTGGAGTTAGTGAAAAAAAAAAAAAAAAAAAAAAAAATAGAGGGAGAGAGAGAGAGAAGTCTTTGATAGTTAGGCATATGTCTGGTGATGACATTGATTGCTGCAAGAAGAAACCTTAGAAACGATAAGTGCGAGATGTGATCTTGTTCGATATTCTGAATTGATTGATCTCGGCTAGACTCAGGAGCACTTGATTACTGGATCTCAACAGTGGAAGCCTGAGTGGTTGGCAAGATGACTAGTTATAGAGATGATGGATCAGTGAATGACCGTTTGCCTGGATGTCCACCCTGGTTTACTGATGCTACGATATATGATATGGTCGGAAATAAAGAAAAAGTCTCTGCAATGAAAAGAAAAAGAAAAATATACCGTCTATAACCGATAAGCGTGAAGCTACCCATGGACGAGTATTAGGACCACCATGAGGAGAAATTCTAACTTAAAAGGTAGGTGTGTCAAAGAAAGAAAAGAGAAAAAGAATGAAAAGAAAAAGAAAAAAAGAAAGTTCAAAATGAAAAGAAAGAGACAAGAAAAAAAGAAGAATACCATATCATGTTGAGTATAACGAAGTAGTCACAAAGTGTAATCAAGACATCTAGATTTAGACCCACTGGTCCGATTCTCCGAGACGAAATCATCAAGTTGGCCTACTTAAGGATTAAGCTGCGAAAGAGCCGTGGCACACACACACTAGGAGTCTAGTTCAGATCACATGTTCAGACGATCGGAATTGAATGTATCAAGTACTTTGAAGGTTCTCAGGTTTCGACGCGAAACATTCGTTGAGGACGAAAATATGTCTACCTATCAGGATTATCTCGAGAAGAGGTAAAAAAATATGTTGAAATAACACATCATTATCAGTATAAGTTTTGCCGGGTATGACACTCTAGGTATAGAGACATCAGTATCCATTTTGGGGATGAGTCCCAGGGTTGAGGCCCGCGTCGTCAGTATTAGTTTTGGGGATGAGTCATGGGGGTGAGGCCCACATCAGCCTCGATATCAGATTCGGGAATGAATCCCAGGGTCGAGACCCACATCATCAGAGTTTTGGAATGAATCCGAGAATGAATCTCAGTTTTGGAATGAATCTCAGTTTTGGAACGAATCCAGGAATGAATCCCAGTTTTGGAATGAATCCGAGAATGAATCATAGTAGAAATGAATCAGAGTTTTGGAACGAATCCAGAAATGAATCCCAGTTTTGGAATGAATCCGAGAATGAATCACAGTTTTGGAATGAATCCAGGAATGAATCTCAGTTTTTGAATGAATCCCAGTTTTGGAACGAATCCGGGAATGAATCCCGATTTTGGAACGAATCCGGGAATGAATCCCAGTTTTGGAATGAATTCGGGAATGAATCTCAGTTTTGGAATGATTCCGGGAATGAATCTCAGTTTTGGAATGAATCCGAGAATGAATCACAGTTTTGGAATGAATCCGGGAATGAATCTCAGTTTTGGAATGAATCCCAGTGTTGGAATGAATCCGGGCATGAATCTCAGTTTTGGAACGAATCCGGGAATGAATCCCAGTTTTGGAATGAATCCGGGAATGAATCTCAGTTTTGGAATGAATCCGGGAGTGAATCTCAGTTTTGGAATGAATCCAGGAATGAATCTCAGATTTGGAATGAATCCGAGAATGAATCTCAGTTTTAGAATAAATCCGGGAATGAATCCGGGAATGAATCTCAGTTTTGGAATGAATCCGGGAATGAATCTCAGCTTTGGAGTGAATCCGGGAATGAATCTCAGGTCGAGGCCCACATCGGAAAAAATCCGAGAATGAGTCCCAAGGTCGAGGCCCACTTCACCAACAGTTACGGAAATGAACCCTTGGGTCGAGGCCCATTTCACCAGCATTTTTGGGAATGAATCCTGGGGTCGAGGCCCACTTTATCAACTCAGTTCAAAAATGGACCACCTCTCATACAGCACAGTTCGGGAATGAACCACCTCAAGTAACTTTTCGGGAATGAACCAACTCACATCACCATCAGTTTTGGGGATAAGTCCCAGGGTCGAGGCCCACATAAGTCAGAGTTTTGGAATGAATCCGGAAATGAATCTCAGGGTCGAGGCCCACATCATCAGAGTTTTGGAATGAATCCGAGAATGAATCCCAGGGTCGAGGCCCACATCAGTCAGAGTTTTGGAATGAATCTGGGAATGAATCCTAGGGTCGAGGCCCACATCAGCAGAGTTTTTCCAGGAATGAATCATTGGGTTAAGGCCCATGTCGTCAGAGGTTTAGAATGAATCCTAGGGTCGAGGCCCACTTCACTAGCAGGTTTGGGAATGAATCCCAGGGCCGATGCCCACTTTATCAACTCGGTTCGAGAATGGACCATTTCTCATCAACTCAATTCAAAACAACAGGCAAGTCAAGTGGCAGCTGGCGAGCCAGGTGGTGACTCCATGTTATTTCTCCAGTTTAGTTCCCCCGCGGGCTATTCCGTACTCCCAACTAGGCCGCGAGCCTAGAACAGCATCGTCGATTTCTGTGTCCTACACTTCAGCACCTGCAATGAATTGCAAATGTGAATAGGACAGGCAAAATCTAAAATCCAGCTTGAAGTTACAGCTTCACAAGCTAGTGAGATATCAAAAACTGGAAAAATAAATGTACCTGATGTAGATGCTCTCTCTCTCTCATTCTCTGGGCGATGTAGTCAGGACAGTTCCTTTTCCAGTGCCCGACTTTGCTGCAATGATGGCATTTGTCTTCGGAAGCCCTCTTGGGCTTTGCTATCTTTCCCTTCGGTTGAGAACCAAAACCCTTCTTCTTCTTCACTTTCGTCTTCTTTCCCTTTGAGCAGGTCTGGGAAGAAGCAGAAAGTGAAGTAGGTTTCAGAGGGCGAGTCGGTACTTCATTCCTTAGGTCCTCTTCCACCGTGATTAGCATCCTATGCAGCTCATGGTAGGTACAGATAATCCCATTCATGTTGAAGTACATCATGAATTGGCGATATGAAGCTGGGAGCGAACCAAGAATGACACTCCTACCGAGAATTTCATTCAGAAGGAGATTATGTTTCCTAAGTTGATCAATCAAATCGATCATGTGAAGAACATGCGAGCTCATAGCTTGCCCCGCGTCCAGTAGCGCATGGAACAGTTCCATCGCAACTTTATGAACAACGATTTTTTCTTAGTTCATAAACAATTCTCTTAATCACATCATCATACTATACGCATCTGACATGCCATAGTATTGTTTCTCGAGTCCCGGTGTCAGCGAACTTAAGATGTATGATTTAAATTTTAAATCATCATCTTTCCAAACTTAGAAACCTTGGTGTTCCTTCGATGTTGCATCCTCAGACACAACAGGAGGCAGCAGACCTTCAAGAACATATCTCAGCTTCTCAAAATCAAGGACAATCCTTAAATCCAAGTCCCAATCGGCGAAGTTCTCAGTGCATTTGAGTTTGTTCGTATACAACATATGCGCAAACTGATTAGAAGATGGTGCCGCCATCACAAATCTATCACATAGATCACGAAAAACGGTTAGCAGATAAAAACAGTTTCATATAATATCTAAAGCATTAACTAGATCATGGATTTTTAATCTAAAAATGCCCATCCCACTAAATCATGCAAAACTGTAATCCCCAAATAGAATACAAAGATTGAATAATTAAATTAAATACAAATAGTGAAAGGTGGATCCCATGAATATATTTCAGTTCACAACTGTGGCACGGTCTCGCCTACGTATATTCATCAGGTAGAAAATATTGGTGTTTTCTAAGGCCCCAAGATCATAAACAAGCATGAAATATGTGCGAATACAAATCAACGAAGTTGCAGAATACTCACATTGATCGGTTGAGTGACGCGGAGACGAACAAAAACTCAGTTTCTGCTCATTGCATGCTCGGCAGTCAACTGTCACAGCCCAATGCATTTTCTGTTTTTGAGGTCAAGAATCCAAGCTCCAAGCTTCGTCAAATGATTCCCGGCTCATGGGTGGACTTCCCTATCACCTTCGCATGTCTCTTGGAGTGCTAGCTCTTGTGATTTTTGCCACAAAAATCACCACTTTTGCTTCCCATTTTCTCCTTGTCACTCGGCAGTTCACTGCCAAACCAGAAGGAAAAATCAGCCCAAAGGCGTGAGTGAGGAGAGAAATTGGAGAGGAGAGATGTGTGTTGAATTAGTTGGAAAAGTGTATCTAATACACTTATATATTTTCCAAAAATAAATAAATGATTTACCACTTTTTTGGCTTTCAAAAAGTCAAATGGTAAAAGCTTTCCAACAACTCCAACAACTACCATCAATCAATCACATCAATCAATTAAGTGTCACATCACTCAAAGTGACATGATTTGACGCTTGATGTGACTAGCGATTTGACGCTTGATGTGACTTGTGTGCCGCACTCGAATTCGAAATGCGAATGCGCTCGAAAACACTCGTGGGCTCGGGTTCGCTAATTTCAAATTAACGAATTTTCCATTGCGACGTAATTAAATGATTATGCCTAGCGAAATCACTATTCACGTCGCTAACGAATTAATTCTAAATTAATTAGTTCGCCCGAATTAAAATCTAATTTTAATTCCGCGTCAAAATCCAAATTCGTTTAATATATCGAATATATTAATTAATCGATTAATTCCAAATTAATCGTTATCTCTATTTAATTGACATTTTATCCCAGATAAAATATCTCCGCAATTAATCCCAGATTAATTTTCTCTCTCTTATAATTTATCCCAGATTAATAAAAGTACCTATCGGTGAATCTTTTAATTTTCTCTCTCTTCTAATTAATTTTCTCTCTCTTCTAATTAATCCCAGATTAATTTTCTCTCTCTTCTAATTATCTTTTATCGGTGAATCTTTGGGAAGTGACCCTTGAGATCCCCGGATATGTTGGCAGTAAATTCGGTCGTCGGACTATCCGAACACGTAAGTACCAAGTACTACATTTATAACGATATACAAGACAAGGTTGGCTTCTAGCAAAGTGCCATGCCTTCCCAATTCTCCAGAAATATCTTGCGTAGTATTGTGTATGTCGATCCAGTATCGGATGATCACGTGCTAGACCTGGGGCTGGAATTGTGTCTGCCCCATACGAAGCACATGTCGGATGTCTGGTAACTAGTCTCTATAATCGGATAAACATGACCTTGTCATTTTATCCCGATGACTGCAGTACTTAAGAGTACTAGTACCGTATCCTACGTGACCATCATCTCCATATGATTGGAGTGACACTTCCGTCTTGACATCACACCCAACACACTACGATTCTCAATATACCCAGCATAAGCGTACACAAAACCTGTTAAAGCCCTGAACGACCGCAACCAAAGTATATTGATTGTCGCAAGTATTAGCGGTGCAAGTCTCAGGTTAATACCAAATACACCTACCCTGATTTCGTACTTCCATAGACACATAGTCATACTACCAATGGAATTCCGAGGGGGTCTATCCAGAGCGAAGCTGTTTCCCGTACCATCGGTAAAACAAAACCTCCTATTACACTTGCATGAGTATCCTATACCCAAATATATTAGAACTATGCCGTTGTGCCCTCATAACGCGCATAAGTGTAATACTAGTCTTTTATGTATTTATCGATGTCCAATCTCGATAATACTCTGACTAGGGATATTTAATGATTTATCCTTCGTGGACTGATACTGTCTCATATCATTCTCAATCCTGGAACTAATCATATGGACCTTATATCATTTATATATATAGGTGATCTAATCACAAATGATAAGAGTGCAATCTCCTTTGTCACATAGTTAATTTGTACAACAACACCATGATCTATACAAATAGTGACGCTATGGGTCATAATTGTCCAACAATCTCCCACTTGGCCTATAGCCAGTCACTCGAGTGTCTTACACCCGAACTATGTACGGTTGGCTCAAACTGCTGAGGAAAGGGCTTTCGTCAGCGGATTTGTATGATTATCATCTGATGCGATTTATTCGATCATCACATCGCCACGATGTATGATCCGAACGAATTAGATGAATAGTCGAAGTATTTATCTGGATCGTTGATGAGACCATTAATTCTTTAGCCTATGCTGACGCCTAGCTCAGCTGCTAACAGAACTATATCTAATCTAATTAGATTTTTTATCGACCCAAATGGCTTCTATTGCCGCCTCAGCTGCAATAATAACCCGCATTTGTTGTTTATATGGTAACAATATCTTGCTTGGAAGATTTCCAGCTCACTGTTCCGTTATTCAAACTTTATAGTACCGTTTGCAACATATAGTTTTTTTATCGGTTTAGGAAACTTACAGTAGTGATCCCAGTCACTTCAAGTTCTCCTTCTCCATAGTCTAAGAATGTATCCTTAGTTCTCTAAGAAACTAACGGATGTTCTTAACATCAATCCAGTGACTATCACTTGGATTGGCCTGTTTGTGAATCCATATGCTCAAAGCGTATGAGACACCAGGTCGTGTACATTTTTCAATGTACGAGTTCTCGGAGAGTTTTCTCGAAAGCCAAGCTTTCACCGATTATTATGGGAATATCATTTCCATGAAATGACATATATTATCATTATTTATAGGACAGCCACTATCAGTGCGCTCTCACTAACCTTCTTATATACATAAGAATCATTTTCATTTTGAATTAAATCATACTCCATTATGATTACATCAAAATGATAATTCCAAGAACCTAATGCTTGATTCAATCCATACATGGATTGAATAACCCGCAAACCTTGTTTGCTAGTTATGGTACGACAAAACTGACAGGATGTTGTAAACATCCTCCAAAAGGTTTCCTTTTCAGGAAAGTGATTTTCTCGTTAAGCTGACATATTTCATAAATGAAACATGCAGCATGAAACATGCATCATTAGCAAGCATTATCCAAATGGATTTAGCGTGGCAACAGATAAAAGGTTGAATCGTAATCAACACAATGTTGATAACGATACCTTTCCGCTAAAAGCCTAGCTTTATTCATTGGTATGTTGCCATCCATGTATGTCTTCCTTGAAGACTTATATAGTACCAATAGGCATAATGCCTTGCGGTACATCAACTAGTATCCAAACTTGTTGATATACATGGAATCCAATTATGATATATGGCACTTTGCCATAATAGGGAGTCGATACCTTGTATCACTTCCTCATACGTAGTCAGTTGGTATACCTCAAAAGATTGACATCTTTACGAGGTGAGATCAGAAACCCATACCCCAGGTTGTTTTCTGACTCTCTCCGACTTATGCGGTTCTTGTGTATTTGAAGATTACTTGTATAGTTTCATCCTTGATGAACTATTTATGTTCCATTAGGAATCGGTGCCAGAAATAGTATTACTCCGATTTTCATCGGGTTTTACTATTCTCCCACTTACCACTGCATATCGGTATTCCTCTTAGGAAAACCGCATGGTGAACAACAATCTAATTGTTCTCTAGTGAGTTGTATAAGTACTATACTTATGGTATCCCTAGGATAACCTACAATTGGCACTTATCCAATTTGGGTTCTAGTTTGGTATCATCCAAACATATGCCTAGCATCCCAAATATATAGGAATGAGAAACCCGGTTTCTTTCCCGTTCATATCTAATATGAAATCTATCTAACAGATTTTAATGGAACCTTATTCAAAATAAGTTCTGCACTGTTAATGCTTATCCGTTGAAGGAAATAGTAGCTCAGATCGACTCATGATTAACCTTATCATGTCCAACAAGATTCGGTTACTCAGTTCGGACACACCGTCAGATTGACGTGTTCCGGGAGGAGTCCTCATTGAAAGAATATTATACTCTTTCAAGTATATTAGAAACTTATTGCTTAAGTATTTTCCATTACGGTCTTACCGTGACAGTTTAGTACTATAGCTGATCTATTTGTCTATTTCGTGTCGAAACTTTAAATGTTTCTGATTTGTGTTTCAAAAGAAACACATAACCATAACGCGATGCCACATCCATAAGGTCACGAAATACTCATATCCATATATAGCTCAAATTGATTTGATCAAGTAGAGACTTATTTGTGGCATTGTTGTCTGGGACACAATTAAACAAGACTCGTATATCCGCACTTTTGAAGAGTGGGTACTAGGACTGATCTGACTATTCAAATAAAGTCTACGAATCTAGTTTGTTAGGTAAAGTACCTAAAACACTATTTACTTGGTAATAGTGTAAGTGTCACCGATCTGTTAGCCCTATTCATGGTGAAGTTAGTGGGCCCATATCTAGCTAGGCTAGATGTGAACATGAATATTTCGTGACCTTAACGGATGTGGCATCACGTTATGGTTATGTGTTTCTTTTGAAGAACACAGATCGGAAACTATTAGGGTTTCGACACGAAGTAGATTAACAGATCGACTATAGTATTATGTCGTCACGGTAAGACCGTAATGGAAAATACTTAAGCAGTAAGTTTTAAATATACATGAAAGAGTACAATATTCTTTCAGATGAGGACTCCTCCCGAGACATGTCAGTTTGACGATGTGTCCAAACTAAAACACGAATTTTGTTGGACATGATAAGGTTTATCACGAGTCGCTCTGAGCTATCATTTCCTTCAACAGGATATGTATTTACAGTGCAAAACTTATTTAGAATAAGGTTCCATATAAATCTGTTTGACAGATATCATATAGGATATGAACAGGAAAGAAACAGGGTTTCTCATTCCTAATAATTTGGGTATGCCAGGCATAAAGTTTGGATGATACCAAACTAGAACCCAAATTGGATAAGTGTCAATTATAGGTTATCCTAAGGGAAACCATAAGTATAGTACTTATAAATCTCACAAGAGAACAATGTGATTGTTACTCACCATGCGGTTTTCCTGAGAGGAATACCGATATGCAGTGGTAAGTGGGAGGACAGTAAAACTCGATGAAAATCGGGGTAATACTGTTCAAGGCACGAAGTCCGTAATGGAACATAAATAGTTCATCAAGGATGAAACTAAACCATTAATCTTCAAATACACAAGAACCGTGTAGATCGGAGAGAGTCAGAAAACAACCTGGGGTATGGGTTTCTGATCTCACCTCATAAAGATATTAATCTTTGGAGGTATACCAACCGACTACGTTTTGAGGAAGTGATACAAGGTATCGACTCCCTATTATGGCAAAGTGCCAAGAGTCCGAAATGGATACCATGTATAACAACTATGTTTGGATACTAGTTGTTGTACCGCAAGGCATTGTGCCTATTGGTACTGTAAACGTCTTCAAGGAAGACATACATGGATGGCAACATACCAACGTACAAAGCTAGGCTTGTGACGGAAAGGTATCGTTATCAACATTATGTTAATAACGGTTCAACCTTTTACCTGTTGCCATAGTAAATCCATTTTGATGATGCTTGTTGATACTGCATATTTCATTTATGAAATACGTTAGTTAAAGATCAAAATCGCTTTCCTGAAAAGGAAACCGTTTGGAGGATGCTTACAACATCCTGACGATTTTGTATAACCGACAAACAAGGTTTGCGGGTTATTCGATCCATGTTTGGATTGGAGCAAGCATAAGGTTCTTGGAACTGTCGTTTTGAAATAATCATAATGGTTTATGATTTGACTCAAAACGAAATAATTCTTGTGTATATAAGGAGGTTAGTGGGAGAGCACTGATAATGAAATTCCCATAAAGCAATTGGTGAAAGCTTGGCTTTCATAGAAATTCTCCGTAGAATTCTGGAGAGTAACAACATTTATTCAAGGAATAAAGATCTACTGGGATAGATTTGGAGTTGTTAACACTCTCTGGGAAATTGTACATTTAAAATGTACTTGATATGGTGTCTCATACGCTTTGAGCATATGGAGTCACAATCGGGTCAATCCAAGTGATAGTCACTGGATTGAAGTTAAGGACATCTGTTAGTATCTTAGAGAACTAAAGATGCTGTCTTAAACTATGGAGAAGGAGAACTTGAAGTGACTGGGATCACTGCCGCCAGTTTCCAAACAGTTAAATACTGCGATACTATAAAGTTTGAATAACGGGAAAGTGAGCTGGAAATCTTCCGAGCAAGATACTGTTGCTGAATAAACAACAAATGCGGATTATTGCTGCGGCTGAGGCAGCAATAGAAGCCATTTGGGTCGATAATAAATCTAATTAGATTAGATATAGTTCTGTTAGCAGCTGAGCTAGGCGTCAGCACAAGGCTAAAGAATTAAAGGTCTCATCGACGATCCAGATATATACTTCTATATTCATCTGATTCGTTCGGATCATACATCGTGGCGATGTGGTGATCGTATAAATCGCGTCAGACGATAATCATGGAAATCCGCTGACGAAAACCTTTCCTCAGCAATTTGAGCAAACTGTACATAGTTCGGGTGTTCGACACTTGAGTGACTGGCTATGTGCCAAGTGGGTGATTGTTGGATAATATGACCCATAGCGTCACTATTTGTACAGATCATAGTGTTGTTGTACAAATTAACTATGTGACAAGGAAATTGCACTCTCATCATTTGTGATTAGATCACCTTAGATATATAAATGAAGAGAGGTCCCTATGATTAGTTCCTGGATTGAGAATGATATGAGACAGTATCAGTCCACGAAGGATTAATCATTAAATATCCCTAGTCGTAGTATTATCGAGACTGGACATCGATAATGCGGAATAGGCTAGTATTGCTCTTGTGCGCGTTGTGAGGGCACAACAGCATAGTTCTCATATATTTGGGTATTGGATAGTCATGCAAGTGCGATAGGAGGTTGTGTTTCACTGATGGCACGGGAAACAGCTTCGCTCTGGATAGACCCCTCGGAATCCCATTGGTATTATGACTATGTGTCTATGGGAGTCCGACATCAGGGTAGGTGTATTTGGTCTTAACCTGAGACTTGCACCGCTAATGCTTACGACAATCAATATACTTTAGTTTAGGTCGTCTAAGACTCTAACCGGTTCTGTGTACGCCAATGCTGGGTATATTGAGAATCGTAGAGTATTGGGTGTGATGTCAAGACGGAAGTATCACTCCAGTCATAGTGGAGATGATGTCACGCAGGATACGGTATTAGTGCTCTTAAGTGCTGGCCGGCCATCGGGATATTATGACAAGGTCATGTATATCCGATTATAGAGACTAGTAACCAGACATCCGACATGTGCTTCGGACGAGGTAGACACTTATCCAGCCCCAGCCCTAACACGTGACTATCTGATACTGGGCCGATATACACGATACTTGGTATACTACGCTTGATATAGATCTTAAATATTCTTAGATGAATATGACCGGAGAATTGGGTAGACTTCGTGCTTTGCTAGAAGCCGATCTTGTCTCGTAAATCGGTAGAACGTAGTACTTGGTACGTACATGATTTGAATGCTCCGACGACCGTATTTACTGCCGAATTATCCGGGGATCTCATGGGTCGCTTCCCGATAATGCACCGATGACGCATAATTCGCACTCATTAATAATCTGGGATTATATAGAAGAAAGAGAAAATTAATCTAGGATTAATTACGGAGATATTTTATCTGGGATAAAATATCGTCTAAAGAGAGAGAATGATTAATTTGGAATTAATCGGTAAATTAATATATTCGATATATTAAATGAAATTAGATTTCGACGCGGAATTAAAATTAGATTTTAATTCGGGCAAACGAATTAATTTAGAATTAATTCGTTAGCGACGTGAATAGTGAATTCACTATGCGTAATCATTTAATTACGACGCGACGGAAAATTCGCTAATTGAGAATTAGTGAACCCAAGCCCGAGTGTGATTGCGAGTGCATTCGTATTTTGAATTCGAGTGCGGCAACGCAAGTCACATCAAGCGTCAAATCATTCGTCACATCAGCGTCAAATCAAAAGTCACTTTGAGTGATGTGATTGATTGATTGATGTGATTGATTGATTGAGTGATTGATACACATAAAGTCACTTTAATAAAGTGACATTGCATAGTAGATGGAAGTAGATGAAATAGTGAAGTTGGTTGAGACTTTTACCATTTTAATTATTTAATGAATTATTTGGTATTGTTTAATGTATTTTCTGGAAAATATATAAAGGTTTTTGGAAAATCTTTTGGCAACCAATTACACATTTTCTCTCCATCTCCCTTCTCTCTTTCTCACGCCCAAAAGGGCTGTTTTCTCTTCTTCTTCACAGCTCACTGCCGTGAGCTTCAAGGGGAGCAATGAGTGTGTTTTTGTTGCAAAACACAAGTGCTAGCACACTTACGAGACTTGCGAAGGTGTTAGGGAGGTTCACCCATGAGGCGGGATCCGTTCGACGAAGCTTGGAGACTAGTTACCAGAGATCCGATATGTGCTTCGTACGGGGCAAACAAAATTCCAGCCCTAGGCCTAGCACGTGACATCCGATACTGGATCGAGATATGCAATACTACGTATACTACGCCTGATATAGATCGCTTATTCCTGTAAGCATGTTTCTGGAGAATTGGGTAGGCATGACACTTTGCTAGAAGCCAACCTTGTCTTCTAAATCGGTACAAACGTAGTACGAGATACTTACGCGTTCGGATAATCCGACGACCGAATTTACCACCAACATATCCGAGGATCTCATGGGTCGCTTCCCGAAGATTCATTGATGACGTATGACTCACACTTTATTAATCTGGGATTAATGAGAAGAGAGAGAAAATTAATCTGGGATTAATTACGGAGATATTTTATCTGGGATAAAATTATAATTATAGAGAGAGAACGATTAATTTGGAATTAATTGATAAAATAATATATTTGATATATTATATGCAATTGGATTTCGACGCGGAATTGAAATTAGATTTTAATTCGGGCGAATGAATTAATTTAGAATTAATTCGTTAGCGACATGAATTAATTATGCTAGGCATGATTATTTAATTAAATTTGATTTAATTACGTCGCAACGGAAAATTTTTTAATTCGGAATTAGCGAATCTGAGTCCGAGAGTGTTTGCGGAACCATTCATATTTAGAATCAAAGTGGGATCCGCAAGTCACATCTAGTGTCACATCATTCGTCAATCAAGTGATAGATGTCTTTCACTTTGAGTGATTGACACCAGTCACTATTCATGAGTGATGTGAGTTGATGGAAGTGGTTGGAAAGCTTTTTGAAAGCTTGAATGACATATATTGTTATTTTATTATTTGGTATATGTTTTTGATTTTTGAAATCAATTAGCAACCTAACACCATTTTCTTCTCTTCTCTCTTTCCTCTCCCCACTCACTCACGCCGAAGGGGCTTTATTTCTCTCTTTTGTTTATCAAAAGTCGAGAGCCATAAGGAACAAATGAGTGATTTTTGTGGAAAAAAAATCAAGAGTGCTAGCACACATTCGGAGTCATGCGAAGGTGATAGGGAACCGCACACGTGAGCTTGGAATCACCACCCGAAAGCTTGGAGCTTGGAGCTTGGACCATTGCCGAATTTTGAGGACCAAATTTCAGCCACTGCCGAGACCATTCTAGGAGGAGCAAAGAGTTTTTTTCTTCACCGCATCGCTCAACCGATCATTGTGAGTATTCTGCACCTCCTTGAATGTATTCGCATGTTGTTTCTATGCTTTAATCGATCCTCGGGACTTAGAGTTTTCCCAACAATGGTATCAGAACGATTAAAAGCATGAAACTTTGATTTAGGGTTAAAATTGGGTAAAATGTATTTGAGCATGATTTAATGAAATTGGATGATTGAGTATGCTTAAATTATGTTGAATTGAAGTTTGATTGGATCAATTTCATGAAAAATTGGTTTGGAACAATTTTCCCCAAAATCTTTGGCTTGGCCGAGAATGACATGAACCATAATGTCTTGGGATTTTTGATTTTTAATTCATTGGATGAGTTGGAATCATGTTGGGTAATTTTGAATTGGATTTAATTTGATTGAAACCGAATTGGATATGTAAATCCCTAATTGCCGAGACATATAACATGTATATGGGTTTGATTTTTGATAAAATGTGTTGGACATGTTTTGTTGTTAATAAGCATGATTAATTAGGCTAATTGGTGTTTTGGAAATATTGAATTGGGTAATTAATTATGCCATACACTTTGTTTAATTAAAATATCAAATTTGGAATTTTGTAGTTTAATTAAATGGGCTTAAATTGGATTTGGGCTTGTAAAGTTGTTATTGGGCTTGGTTGTACCAATATGGGTTAGGCTAAATTGGTTGGATCCAATTGGGCCCCAAACCGAATCCATAAAGTCCAATTATGACTTAATGGACCCTTAAAGTTTAATTGGGCCTAATGGGCCTAATTGGTTTCTAGGCATATAAGGGTGATTCCTTTAAATGGGCTTTAGTCTTTGGGTTTGACCCAAGTTGACCAAAAGTCCATGCCTTAAGAAATTAATTAGAAGCCATTGGACTTTAATTAAATTAACATTGGATGTTAATCATGTTTTGAGACCCGTAACGATAAAATTTGGAATTTAAGTCGTAAAGGTTCGTTAAAAAGTGTAGTATTTAATTTGGAATTAAATAGCGTTTAGTATTAAATACAAATAAATTGGATTTAATGTTGTAGTTTAATTTAATTCAAGAATTCGTACTTTGATTACTTATTCGCAAAACGAGTTTGACTCGCGCAAAATCAAATCGTTGTTTGAACATTGGATGGTCACTAATATCAGATTAATTAATTGGATTAGATTGATTGATAACATGCTTGTGTGAATACATGGTTGCGATGCATGAATAATGTATATCAGATGGATATTAGATGGGTGGGGCAATTTTGGAAATTGTTGTAATAAATTTAGAATTTATTAACTGGACCTGCGTGTCCAGCCTATTACCTCATACTCTTTGTATTTCTCTTCTCACCTATTCCCCTGAATGTAAATGAGGTTTCTTTAGAAGTGTAGTGTAACGGGTAGAAGTAAATACTTGTGCTAGCAGGAGAGAGGAAATGGAGAGATTTGATCTAGGATCAATGTGTTAAGTATCCATCCGCATATCATTATTATTTATTTTTACGCGCCTTATTATGTGTTTAGAATGCATGTTTAAGGGTGAATGATGATGAGACCTTAACAAAGATAATAAATTGGTTGCCAATTTGCACGCAAAAAAACCCTTACAAAATATTAAGCGTTTTTCCTTCCATTGAGTGATTCTTACTCAAGATCCAAGACTAGCATTGGTTTGTTGGCCAAAGTCAAGACCTTTATCCGTTAAGGATTTGTTTGAATCACGAGAGCTTTGTTCCATATCTGTGTCTTGTCCAAGTTTTGGTTTGTTGGCCAAAGTCAAGACCACTTCTTGTCCATCGACATTGATTACGAAGCTTTCCATGGTCAATGGGTTCCGCTTAACTGGGATCACTAAGTTTGTTGTGCCAAAGCCAATGCTTAGTTGATTCAGAGGAAAAAGGTTAGGTAATATATTGGATATATTGGCATATATAAGATATATGTTTCGGACTTGGATGTCCCCTACTGGATCTAGGAATTGGATGGGATCCAATTGATCTTAGAGATTTACCTAGTTAAGTTTCATACAGCTTGTTGGCCAAAGTCAAGGTTGTGTGTTATTTAACGGGATCCTAGCCCACTAGGAAACACGGTTTCCCGAGTACTCGACAGAGGGTTAGAGGCTCACTGAAAAATAGTGGGAGGCAAGAATTAAAGTTGCAAGATTCGTTTAGTTACTTGCCATACGCGCTCATTACAAATTATTCGTCAAATAAATTAAATGTTAGTTGGACTAATATTTAAATAGTTGTTTTAATAAAACAGTTGGACTGTATTCAAAATATTTCATTTATAGTTGATTAAATAGTTGGACTATAGTAATCATTATAATAGTACCTAAAATCATTGATTAAATAGTTGGACTATTAGAATCAAGATAAAATTGAAAGATTAGTGTTTAAAACATAATCCTGGGGAAAATGTATTTAAACGACTTTAATTTTCAAATTGGGAATGAAATTTCAGGATGGTCCTGAAAACTAAGAAGTTACTTTATTTGATAAAATAACATCTTAAGCCTAAGCTAGGAGTTAAGCAAATAAGTGGAACAAGATATTTGGAATATTCATGTGATGATAACTTTAGTGCTTAATCCATTAAACTTGCCAAATAGACTCCTTAATTTCTTAATCAGAACAAAGGATTAGATCCTTAAAGTATGATAATGAAATTGAAGGATCTTCATAGATATATTCTTAGATCTTAGAAGCTATAAATTGCAATAGTAAACTCTTGGAGAGTTAATGGCTATTCTCAAGGAGACAAAGCCAAAGTTTGCAATAAGGCAAGAAGCGCAAGGCGCATCTTATTTCGACATTCCGGAAGGCCAAGGCTTGGCAAAAGGCTTCTGGGTGTGGAAAAGGGGCAAAGGCAAAATCATTATAATCTTCAAGGAAGATAAATGACATATCCCAAAATGTCTGCCTAAATTGTGGCAAACGGGATCGCGGAAGCGTGACTGCCATTTAGACAAAGCAGACATGAAGGAATTGAAGAACAGGCAAGGCTCCGACTTCAAATATGTTTGTCATAAATATGTTCACTACTAGTATTAAAATTGGATTTTAGATACTTAGTGTGGTACATAAATATGTGATGATGTGCAGAATCTGCTATGAGCAGGATACTGACTTCAGTTGAGATTTTTCTGCGAATTGAAAATGGGACGAAAGTCGCTGTTTTAACCGTAGATACCTAAGTTTAGGAACTACCATTCGGATGTGTACTTAAATTAGGAAACTGTTA
Organism: Zanthoxylum bungeanum; assembly: GCA_019454045.1. Taxonomy (NCBI): domain Eukaryota; kingdom Viridiplantae; phylum Streptophyta; class Magnoliopsida; order Sapindales; family Rutaceae; genus Zanthoxylum; species Zanthoxylum bungeanum. Next base: position 61,028 of record SKCR01041533.1, read on the forward strand.
CAATGTAACTAGTTTGACTAGATACATTATCTCTATATCAGGGTTTAACCTGTTGAGGGTATACCTTTATATTCTAGAACACTAAAGTGTTTTATTATATAAAGATGATATTGAGATAAACATATTAGATGTGAATAAAAGTATTTATATTTTGAATATAAATATATCTCAAACATATGACATGACAAATAAATAGCTCGAACTGATTTGATCAGAAGAGACTTAAGTGGCATTGTTGTGTGGGACACAATTAAACAAGACTCGTATATCCACCATTTCGAAGAGTGGATACTAGGAAAAATTTGATTCTATTCAAATAAAAGTCTACGAATCTAGTTTATTGAGCAAAGTACCTAAAACACTTTTACTTGGTAAAAGTGCAAATGCCACCGATCTGTTAGCCCTAGTTAATAGTGAAGCAAGTGGGCCCATATCTAGCTAGGGTAGAGGTGGATATGAAGATTTTGTGACTCTTACGGATGTGGCATCACGTTATGGTTATATGCTTCATTTGAAACACAAATCGGAAACTTTTAGAGTTTCGACACGAAATAGACAAACAGATTGGCTAAAGTATTAAATCGTCACAGTTAGACCATGATGAAAATACTTAAGCAATAAATTTCTCATATACTTGAAAGAATATAGTATTCTTTCAATGAGGACTCCTCCCGGAACACGTCAGTTTGACGGTGTGTTTGAACGGAGAAACCAAGTTTTGTTAGACATGATAAGGTTAATCATGAGTCACTTTGAGCTACCATTTCCTTCAACGGATATGCATAAACAGTGCAAAACTTATTTTGAATAAGGTTCCATAAAAATCTATTTGACAGATTTCATATTAGATATGAACAGGAAAGAAACTGGGCTTTTTCATTCCTGATGATTTGGGAATGCTGGGCATATGTTTGGATGATACCAAACTAAAACCCAAATCGGATAAGTGCCCAAGTTGTTGGTTATCCTAGGGAAACCAAAGTATAGTACTTATACAACTCATAAGAGAACAATATAATTGTTGCTCACCATGCATTTTTTCCTTAGAGGAATACCGATATGCAGTGGTAAGTGGGAGGATAGTAAAACTCGATAAAAATCGGAGTAATACTATTCCAGGCACCGAATCCTTATTGGAACACAAATAGTTCATCAAGGATGAAACTATACAATAATCTTCGAATACACAAGAACCACATAAGTCGGAGAGAGTCAGAAAACAACCTGGGGTATGGGTTTCTGATCTCACCTCATAAAGATGTCAATCTTATTGAGGAATACGAACTGACTACGTATGAGGAAGTGATACAAGGCTTCGACTCCCTATAATGGCAAAGTGCCATGATGTCCGAAATGGATTCCATGTATACCAACCAAGTTTGGATACTAGTTGATGTACCGCAAGGCATTGTGCCTATTGGTACTATATAAGTCTTCAAGGAAGACACACATGGAAGGCAACATACCAACGTACTAAGCTAGGATTGTAGCGAAAAGGTATCGTTATCAACATTGTGTTGATTACGACGAAACCTTTTACCTGTTGCCACGGTAAATCCATTTGGATAATGCTTGCTAATGCTGCATGTTTCGTTTATGAAATATGGCAGCTAAATGCCAAAACTGCTTTCCTTAACGGAAACCTTTTGGAGGATGTTTTCAACATCCTGACGGTTTTTTCATACCATAACTAGCAAACAAGGTTTGCAAGGTTATTCGATCCATGGATGGATTGAAGCAAGCATAGCGTTCTTGGAATTATTGTTTTGATATAATCATAAAGGTATATGATTTGATTCAAAATGAAAATGATCTTGTGTATATAAGGAGGCTAGAGGGAGTGCACTGAAAGTAAATGTCCTGTATAATAATGATAACATATCATTTCTTGGAAATGATATTCCCATAATACAATCGGTGAAAGCTTAGCTTCCGTGAAAATTCTCCGTAGAATTCTTGGGAGAAACAACCTTATTCTAGGAATAAAGATCTACTAGGATAGATTTAAAGTTGTTAGCACTCTCCGAGAAATCGTACATTAATAAATGTACGCGACCTGGTGTCTCATACGCTTTGAGCTTATGAAGTCACAATCAGGCCAATCCAAGTGATAGTCACTGGATTGATGTTAAGAACATCCTTGAGTATCTTAGAGGAACTAAGGATGTCTTCTTATACTATGGAGAAGGAGAACTTAAAGTGACTGGGTTCACTACTGCAAGTTTCCAAACCGATAGTAACGACTATAAGTCGCACAACGATACTACAAAGTTTGAATAACGGAACAGTGAGCTGGAAGTCTTCCAAGCAAGATACTGTTACCGAATGAACAATAAAAGTGGGTTATTGCTATAGCTGAGGCAGCAATAGAAGCCATTTGGGTTGATAACAAATCTAATTAGATTAGAATAGTTCTGTTAGCAGCTGAGCTAGGCTACCGCGCAGGCTAAAGAATTAATGGTCTCATCAAAGATCCAAATATATACTCCGATATTCATCTGATTCGTTCGGATCATACATCGTGGCAATGTGATAATCGTATAAATCGCATCAGATGATAATCATGCAAATCCGCTGACGAAAGTCTTTTCTCAGAAATTTGAGCGAACCGTACATAGTTCGGGTGTAGGACACTCGATTGACTCGCTATAGGCCAAGTGGAAGATTGTTGGACAGTTATGACCCATAGCGTCACTATTTGTACAGATCATGGTGTTGTTGTACAAATTAACTATGTGATAAAAGAGATTTCTCTCTTTTCATTTGTGATTAGATTACCAAGATGTATAAATGATAGAAGGTCCTTATGATTAGTACCTGGATTGAGATGATATGAGACAGTATCAATCCACGAAGGTTTAATCATTAAAGATCCATAGTCAGAGTATTATCGAGATTGGACATCGATAATGCGTAAAAGACTAGTATTACACTTGTGCGCATTGTAAGGGCATAACATCATAGTTCTCATATATTTGGGTATAGGATACTTATGTAAGTGTAGTAGGAGGTTGTGTTTTATCGATGGTACGGAAAACAGCTTCGCTCTGGATAGACCCCTCGGAATTCCATTGGTAGTATGACTATGTGTCTATGGAAGTCCGAAATCAGGGTATGTGTATTTGGTCTTAACCTGAGACTTGCACCGTTAATACTTGCGACAATCAATGTACTTTGGTTTTAGGTCGTCCAGGGCTTTAACATGTTCTGTGTACACCTTTGCTGGGTATATTGAGAACCATAGTGTGTTGGGTGTGATGTCAAGACGGAAGTATCACTCCAGTCATAGTGGAGATGATTGTCACGCAGGATACATAACTCGTTCTCTTATATGCTGCAGCTATCGGGATAATATGACTAGGTCATGATTATCTGATTATAGAGAGTAGTTACCAGAGATCTGATATGTGCTTCGTACGGGGCAGACACAATTCCAGCCCCAGGCCTAGCACGTGACATCCGATACTGGATCGAGATACGCAATACTCTGTATACTACGCCTGATATAGATCGTTTATTTCTGTAAGCATGTTTCTGGAGAATTGGGTAGGCATGGCACTTTGCTAGAAGCCAACCTTGTCTTGTAAATTGGTACAAACGTAGTACGAGATACTTACGTGTTCGAATAGTCCGACGACCGAATTTACCACCAACATATCCGGGGATCTCATGGGTCGCTTCCCGAAGATTCACCGATGATGTATGACTCGCACTTTATTAATCTGGGATTAATGAGAAGAGAGAGAAAATTAATCTGGGATTAATTACGCAGATATTTTATCTGGGATAAAATTATAATTAAAGAGAGAGAACGATTAATCTGGAATTAATCGATAAAATAATATATTTGATATATTATATGAAATTGGATTTCGACGCGGAATTGAAATTAGATTTTAATTCGGGCGAACGAATTAATTTAAAATTAATTCGTTAGCGACGTGAATAGTAATTATGCTAGGCATGATTATTTAATTAAATTTGATTTAATTACGTCGCAACGGAAAATTTGTTAATTCGAAATTAGCGAATCCGAGTCCGGGAGTGTTTGCGGAACTATTCGTATTTAGAATCAAAGTGGGACCCGCAAGTCACATCTAGCGTCACATCATTCGTCAATCAAATGATAGATGTCTTTCACATTGAGTGATTGACACCAGTCTCTATTCGTGAGTGATGTGAGTTTATGGAAGTGGTTGGAAAGCTTTTTGAAAGCTTGAGCGACATATATTGTTATTTTATTATTTGGTATATGTTTTTGATTTTTGAAATCAATTAGCAACCTAACACCATTTTCTTCTCTTCTCTCTTTCCTCTCCCCACTCACTCACGCCGAAGGGGCTTTCTTTCTCTCTTTTGTTTATCAAAAGCCGAGAGCTATAAGGAACAAATGAGTGATTTTTTTGGCAAAAAAATCAAGAGTGCTAGCACACATTCGGAGTCATGCGAAGGTGATAGGGAACCGCACACGTGAGCTTGGAATCACCACCCGAAATCTTGGAGCTTGGAGCTTGGACCATTGCCGAATTTGGAGGACCAAATTTCAGCCACTGCTGAGACCATTTTAGGGGGAGCAAAGAGTTTTATTCTTCACCGCATCGCTCAACCGATCATTGTGAGTATTCCGCACCCCCTTGAACGTATTCACATGTTGTTTCTATGCTTTAATCGCTCCTCGGTACTTAGAGTTTTCCCAACAGTAATGGATTTTAACCCCTCGACATGGAGGACCTTTAATCCAACTTACTAAGCCCATGTGCTAATAACATAATGCATATAAAAAATAAAGACAACAATATGAGACTTTGTATACCCGATTGAACACATTTTACATTCGACCGAATATACATCATCCGGCGCGGTAAAGCATCGCGGTAAAGGATTTTAACCCCTCGACATAGAGGACCTTTAATCCAACTTACTAAGCCCATGCGCTAATAACATAATGCATATAAAAAATAAAGACAACAATATCGGACTTTGTATACCCGATTGAACACATCTTACATTCAACCGAATATACATCATCTGTCGCGGCAAAGCATCGTGGTAAAGGATTTTAACCCCTCAACATGGCGGACCTTTAATCGAACTTACTAAGCTTATGTGTTAATAACATAATGCATATAAAAAATAAAGACAACAATATCGGACTTTGTATACCCGATTGAACACATCTTACATTCAACCGAATATACATCATCCGGCCCGGCAAAGCATCGTGGTAAAGGCTTTTAACCCCTCGACCTGGAGGACCTTTAATACAACTTACTAAGCCAATGCGCTTTATATCATCATTACACAAACAAATAACATGCAGAAATTAAATAACCGATAATAAACAAACATGAAAAAATAAATCGAAATATGTGTCGTTTGCTCGAGTGGTACGTGGAGTTGTTTCCCAAGTATAGACCGCACTACCGTCAATTCAGATTCAGCTACGGAGTTTACGTCTGGGTTTCCATCCTATATACCACAATAGGCGACACGTTTTCTATTTTATTCAAGGGCCACAACACACATCATTCCATAATACTCATGCAAATAATAAACAATAAAAATATAAATGAAAATATATGTAAAAAGTGCCCTCAGGTCTAACCTTTTACGTCGAGTCTCAGACTCGCGTTACACGGTGATCGGAAGGGCTAACGCTCCGTAACTTTTCTGGTTCACTGGTTTGCGTCTTTCCTCGATGTTTTCACTGCTTGGACTACTGTTTTCCAACATTTCGCTGCTGTTTTCGCTGTATTTTCCGGTCACTGTGTTTGGTAATTTATGCAACTATTTTTGCTATTTTTGGAGGGCTAGGGGCTGTGGTTTTTGTCACTATTTTAGGCAATTTTTGTTGCAGTTTCCAGTGCAGTTTAGGGCAATTTTTAGGTGCAGTTTTGGGGGTTTTCTGGACTGTTTTAGGGTTCTAATGTGTGGCAACTCACTGGTAGTGGAGAGGGCTGTTTGCGGCTGATTTGGTGGACAGTGCAGTGGGCTGTTTAGGCATGATTTGAAGGGCAGTGCAGTGGGCTGTGTGGCATGATTTGCTGGCAGGTTTGTGGCTGTTTTATGGTATAATGGCGTGACTGTTGAAGGCTAGTGAATGATGGCTGGTGCGCTGATGATGGACTGGGTGTTTGGGGCGTGAATTGGGTGGCCTTTTAGGCGTGAGATGGGCAATGAGTTCAAGGGTTTAAGCTGCGGCAATGGGCAATTTTCCAGAGGTTGGTGTGGACGGTAATGGGAGTCTTTTTGTCTGAATTATGTGAGTGAGCTAAGGGTTTAGATGTGTGGTGATGGGTTCTTTTTATAAGAGAGGGTTGGGTTTATCCTTTTTTGAATAGGAAATGAATCAATTAGTGTCTCACAAGGAAAGTCTAATATTTAATTTGTTTTGTTTTAGGTAGGTGATTTGTGCTAACTTGGTATGATTTTATTTGATTTATTTTTAATTAGGCATGAGATTTGTTTTATTAGGAATATCATATATTTGATTTATGTTAATTAGGTAGGTAATTATTTAGATTTTATTTAATTTCTTTTTATTTTCCCATGTGTTTAATATGCATTTTAATTATTTTTGGATATGTTTCATGGGCTTGGGCGTGTGGGCTAGGCTTTGTGGGCTAGGTGGGTGTGTGGGCTTAATGTGAATTTCAAGGGTTTTGGGCTAAAGGTGCTTTAAAACGAAGGTCCAACAAGTGAGCCCGAAGCTAAACAAGCGAATAGATCTAACAAAAATATCATTCCCTTCCGACGTCTGTTTCCCGCGACTTCCTCGACTTAAAATGTAGTGTCTCCAAATGAGACTCATCAATGGGACTTATATGTAAAAATGTAGTGCCAACAACGGGGCTATTGACATTGAGAATCCTAGGGATGGTGATGTATTTAAAGTGAATGGATAACGTTTGAAATCATTTTTGGAGTTTTCAAATTTTCAAGAGTCTATTCTCCTTTCAAACCCAGTGTACCGTGATTGATGTAGTTTCTTTTCTTTTCTGTTTAATATTTTTCTAATTTCCATTTTTCTAAGTTTTGAAGCATCTTTGTCTTTTTTTTTTCACACCTCGGTTAAGTAGCGAATAATGGTACTTCGTGAATCAAAGTCGGTTATTTCAATCTCCTAGAATTACTGATACCCTACAACTAAAGAATGGAAGAAACTCTCGTAAAACTCCGTAAATATTTTCCTTCTCACCCCCAAAATGCTATGACGAAAATTTACAAAGCACGCACATAAAGAATCAGGCTTCTTATGATTCATGGTATTCCTAGTGATATTCGCTGGATAATTGAAGAAAAATTTACTTGGCAGGTAAGTCATCTGACTCTTTCATTTATTACATGTCATGTTTAGGGAAAATCACCTATGCTAAAAACGAAGAGCTAAACAATTATGTGTTTGTTATAAATGTGCATGCTGCACGTGCAACATTCGTTGTCGTTCTTTAGGAATGGTGTCTGATAATCGAGAAGATAAAATTCAATTCATTAGAGATGATTCGAGTAAGGAGTCTTTAGATGATATATCATTGACTCTTGCGACATATTTTAGTGGATATGTTCATCATGAGATTCGCAAGTTACATACACAATTTCAAAAAGAAAGACAACAATACAGTCTCAGGAATCTTACTTTAAAAGACTATGTTTGCCAATTTATAAGAAATTTGGATGGGAAGCCTATCCCCGATCCATATAGGGCGTTTAAACCATTATTGGAAGTAAAACCAAAGGAATATGTGAGCCACAATCACAACTACCAGTACATATTTATTGCTTTGATTTCCTTTACTTTCAATTATTGGTTTGATTAATTTACTGTTCTAAATTTCTTTACTTTTTACTGACAATATCTAAACTTTTTAACTATCACAATTTATTTTCATGTACATCTAATAATTGTCATTTTGCAGGTACTAGAGCTTTTATTACTCACCCTTTTCAGGATCTATAAATTCAGATCGTCACGTCTCTCTCTTCAACACATATAGCTAAGAGAGATAGTACAAATAGAGACAACTTCAGGACGACAAGTCACTAATATCTGTGTGTTTTGTGGAACAAGCTTTGGAAATAAACCAAAATTTACTGAGGCTGCAAAAGAATTGGGTAGAGTTATAGCAGCAAGAAATATGCACTTAGTATATGGCAGTGGTAATCTTGGCTTGATGAGGTGTGTTTCAAAGGCTACACAAGAGGGTGGCAGTCAAGTTTTGGGGATAAATCCAAAACCCTTGACAGAGGACAACATCATCAGAAAATCAAATGGAGAAGTATGTATTGTCCCAGGTATGTCTGAAAGACTCACTGAAATGATCAATCATACTGACGCTTTTATTGCTTTACCAGGTGGGCTGGAACGTTGGAAGAAATATTCACAGTTGCGTCATGAGCAAACTTGAATATTCACCGAAAAACTCATTGGGTTGTTTAATGTTAATGGATTTTTCGTCTTTCTTTTTGTATTTCTTAAAGATGCCAAAAGAAATGGGTTTATTTTAAAACCACTCAAAAATATATTCGTAACTACAAGAAAAGCTTATGTTTTAATTGACCAACTCTTAGCTTATGAACCAAAAATCGACCTTATTCTCTCAAAATTGAACTAGTCCGATAATGATCGTGGCAAAAAGTGCAGTGTAAACTTGGATCTTAATCTGTAATCTTTAGTCGTAACTGTAACTGTCAATTCCACGCTAACCAGGTGATATCTTCTAAACTCTACTTCTCTTTCTTTAAAACATTGGGGACAATGTCTCATTTTGGTTGAGATGAGGGGATATGTTACTAGATAATTTTCATGTTTTCGCTATTGTTTTTATTCCAAAAAAAGTTTTTTTTATTCTGTTGTTATCTTATGTGTAAGAATATATGTACATATATACACACAAACTAACAACAATTTTTTTTCAACAAATTATTTTCTAACCAAATGGAGTTGTTGTTCAGAGGTGGCTTTGTAAGGAGTTTTCACTCCTGGGACGCATCTCAAAATAATTCGTAACAAGCTATTTGTTGTTCATTTCTTTTTGAATAATTTAAATTTGTGAATTCTCCATAATATTGATTAAATTTGATCTTTTATGCTCATTTGACAGATATTATCAATGACATGGTAACATAAGCTCATGGTAGTAAGTGAAAATTTTGTAATATTCAGTTCTCTAGTTTTTTGGAGGTAACACCTAAAGGCAAGTGAAATATCTGTTTAATTAAAAAAATAATCATTCTTTTACTTAGTAACCAGACATCTCGCCTTAGCAAGCATTGATTGTTCGCGTAAAACGGTAGAGCTTGATATAAAAAATAATAAAGCTTGTACTTAGTAACCGGACATCTTGCCTCACTAAGCATTGATTGTTCACGTAAAACGGTAGGGCTTGAGTTTGTGTTTGAATAAGTTCATTATCGTAGCTTTTAAACTCGAGCAATTAAGTCTGTTGTGGTGTCTTAACACTTAGTGCCCTAAGGCCAACTGGTCTGGGAGTCACTGACTAAAATCTCGTTACAAGGGTTAAAAAGAAAGCTCAAAGAAATCAGACACTTTTTCTGAGATCCGAGCGTAGAGGTGTCTTAACACATAGTGTCCTAAAACCAACTGGTTTGGGAGTCATTGGCCCAAAGTTCGCTACAAGGATTGAAGATATGATATGTTTATAAATAAACTTCCATTGCCAAAAGATATACACTCTAACATAATTTTAATACAAAAATATTACTCTATTTTCAATAAATACATGTGAATATTGTGGGCACCATATATTGATTAAAACCTTGTTTGATGTGTGTATAGAAGAAGGGTAGAAAGTACATGAGAATTTATTTATTTGATCATTTAGAAAGAAAGAAAATAATTATTAACTTGGATAAGAATTTTTCAGTTTTAGCTTCAATTACTAGGAACTAGTAATAAGCTGGTTGGAGGGTGTGATGAACAGTAAAAAGTGCATATTTAGTATACGAAAAATCAATTATTTTAAAATTGTAGTTTCACTAATCCCCTTAATTTGGCACATCTATAAAATAATATTTTACATTATATTTTGTATATTTTTATTGTTTATTTTTGTTATTTGGTAGGTAAAATACTACTTGGAAACTCGACAAGAAAAACCAGACTTGGAAAAGGGCAAAAATGAAAAATCAGCAGGTGCATCACGATGCGTAAGGACTTAGCGTTGCGACACTCCCATGAAGACAAAGACATTGTGGGCACCACTATCGCGTCACGACATGCAGGACTTTGGCGTCGTGACGCCCTAATCTCTCGACACGTGTATACAGCTGGCAGAAGCGTCGCGATGCATGGATGAAATTTTGCCTATAAATTGAAGCTTCCGGCAGAAGATATTTTCATACTTTCTTTCCGACTTCTTTATAGATTTTTGGAAGGAGAGTGTCTTGTGTGTTTATTTAAGCTTTCTGTAATGTCTGTTTCTTTCAGTAATAAAATTATGGATGTTTTTATTCAGAAAATGAGTAGCTAATTTCTTTTTACTGAGGTAAATGATGAAGCTTTTACAATGAAAACTTAGATCAATCTTGCTTATATTAGAATAAATAAATTATAATCTAATGATTAAAACTTGATTTAAATCTGGATTAATTATTAAGAAATCATGCTACCGCCTATATGGTTGGTTTTATATGGCTACCGCTTGTATGGCTAGTTTTACATGTTTTGGCATAATTAAGTACCTAACTAGACTTGTTATTGACAGAAATGAACATCACATATATGGTTGGTTATATATATTTTGGCATAACTAATTCCTGAGATAAATTAATTGGGTAACAAAGACAATTTATATATTATAATAAAGTGAGATTTCTAGATTTGAAATACTAAAAGTGGATCCTCTAGCTCTAGCATTTTATTTTATTTTTGCAGTTAAACTTAAAAATTACAACTACTTCAACAAATCAATTTTTTTTCTTTTCACTTTAACTATTATTTTATCATACTAAATCTATTCCCTGTGGATTGATCCCGGACTTACCGGGTTATTTTTATTACTTCGACACTCTTATACTTGGGAGTAAAGAACCACTTTTTGAGCGTGTCATATGTACCCCAGAATCTTCCTTGAGGATTCCCCAAAGGCGTATTTATCCGGATCTAGTCTCATATTACACTTCCTTAGCATCTCAAACGTCCCCCGGAGGTCGTTCAGATGGTCTTCAGGCTTGGCAGTAATGGTAATCGTGTCATCGACATAGACTTGCATTGTCTTGCCGATAAGCGGCTTGAAAACCTTGTTTACCAGTATTTGATAAGTTGCCTCGGCATTCTTCAGTCCGAAAGGCATTACCTTGTAGCGATACAGCCTTTGGTCGGTGACAAAAGCTGTTTTGTCTTCATTATCCGGGTGCATCTTGACCTGGTTGTACCTTGAGATGACATCCATGAAACTGAGTAACGTGGCAAGCTGCCGAGTCCACCAGCTGATCTATTTTTGGGAGGGGGAAGTTAACCTTTGGACAAGCCTTGTTCAAGTCAGAGAATTCCATGCACATCCTTCATTTTCCATTGGCCTTCTTCACTAAGACCACATTTGACACCCACTCCGGGTATTTGACCTCCCTAATGAACCCGCCCTTCAATAATTTATCAACCTCTTCCTGAATTGCCTCGTACCGCTCCTGATTGAAAATCCTCTTATTTTGCTTCATTGGCCAACTTTGTCTTGTAAATCGGTAAGAACGTGGTACGAGGTACAAACGTGTTCGGATAGTCTGACGACCGGATTTACTGCCAACATATCCAGGAATCTCATGGGTCACTTCCCAAAGATTCACCGATGACGTTTGACTCGAACATAATTAATCTAGGATTAATTATGAGAGAGAAAATTAATCTGGGATTAATTACGACAATGATTTATCTGGGATAAAATTCAAATAGTAGAGAGAGAACGATCAATTTGGAATTAATCGATTAAATACTATATTCGATATATTAATTGAAATTAGATTTGAATGGGGAATTAAAATTGGATTTTAATTCGGGCAAACGAATTAATTTAGAAATAATTCGTAAGCGACTTTAATATTTAATTATGTCGCAACGGTAAATTCATTAATTCGGAATTCAATGAACCCGGTCCCGAGCGAATTTGCGTGTTGGATTGTTCGACTTAAATTCAGAATTTGCAAGTGGTGGGACCCATTTGACTTACATCACACATTTGACTAGTGATGGAAGTGGTTAAGGTTGAGTGTAAGCATTAGATTGCTTGTTATTCACTCAATTAAAATCCAACACACTTTTTCATTTGGAATGACATATACCAACTTGATTTTTGGTAAATGATAATTTGGTTTTTTGAAAATCAAATACACAACACAAGAAAAAAAATCTCTCTCTCCCTTTCCAAGCCTAATGCCGTGAGCTTCCATTCTCTACTTAGAATTTTTGTTGCAAATTTTCTTCAAGCTAGCACTATCAAGGAGTCATACAAGGTGATAGGGAAACCAATCCTAGAGTTTGGAACACAAAGAAAAGCTTGGAGCTCTTCATCAACATCAAAAGTTTTGAACTTCATACTTCCATCAAATCCGCTCAATGTAAGTTTTTGCACAACTACTTTGAGTATTCACACACATATCATGATTAGAGATCCTTGGCATGTTCTAGGAACACTAACAATGGTATCAAGAGCCTTTTCTAAGCATGAAATTAGTTTAGGGTTTATATACTTTAATTTGGGGTTTTTGTGTTTTGAGCATGATTTCTTCAAATTATTTGTTTGGTTGAGTTTGGATGATGATGAATTGGATTTATCCATCTTAAAATTTGAGAAAAATTGATTTGATTAATTTTCCCTAAATTCCTAGGCTTGGCCGAATCTATACCCTAAGAGTGTATCATGTTGATTTTTTGATTTTAGACCATTGGATGTGTTTAAAGCTTGATGTGTATATTGATTGTTGATTTAATTGGATTGAAATCAAAATTGGATATTAATTATGCAAATTGCCGTGAATACCATAAGCATGAAATTGATTGATTTTGCTTCAATTGTGTTGGACATTAATTGAATAAATTAAAGCATGATTAATTAGTTTAATTGGTGTTTTGGAAATATTGGTTTAACTAATTAATTATGGTTATTACACTTTAATTAAAATTAATGTGAAATTTGGAAATTTGTATTAATTAAAATTATTCTTTAATTTTGAATTGGGCTAATATTATTGTATTTGGGCTTAATGGGCTTGGTTGGGCCAAGCTTAGTTTATGACAATTGGATTGGATCCAAATTGGGCCTAAAACCATTCCATAAAATCCAAATATAATAATTGGGCCTTTAAATAATTTAATTGGGTCTAATGGGCCTAAATTGATTTTTGACAAATATGGTGATTCCTAAATTGGGCCTTGGCATTTGGGTTTGATCCATTTTGGCCAAAACCCATGCCTTAAGAATTAATAAAAGCCCATTGTACTTTAATTAAATTGACATTGGATGTTAATTGGGCCTTTGAGACCCATTTAGATTGGATTTAGAATCTAAGTCTAAAAGGCACTAAAATAAGTGTAATTATTTAATTTGGAATTAAATTAGAATTAGTATTGAATACAAATTAAATTGGATTTAAAATTTTAGTTCGATATAATTCAAGAATACGCACTTTGAGTACTTATTCTTAAACGAGTTGGACTTGCGCAAATCAAATCGTTGTTTGAACATTGGATGGTCATTAATTCAAAAATTAATTAATTGGATTAGATTGATTGAATAACATGTTTTGTGTGAATACATGGATGTATTTTATGAATAATGTATATCAGATGGATATTAGAAGGGTGATGGCAATTTTGGAAATTGTTGTAATAAATTTAGAATTTGTTAAATTGGACCTGCGTGTCCAGCCTTTTATCTCTTGACTCTTTGTATTTCTCTTCTCACCAATTCCCCTAAATGTTAATGAGGTTTCTTTATTGTATTATGTAATTGGGTAGAAGTTAGAATAGTGCTAGCGAGAGAGAGGAAATTGAGAGATTTGTTCTAAGAATAATTTGTTAAATATCCATCCGCATATCATTATTATTTATTTCGTGCCTTATTATTCTTTTAGAATGCATGCTTAAGGGTGTATGATGAGACCTAATCAAAGATAATAAATTAGTTTCCAATTTACGCAAAAAACGCTCAATACAATATTAAGTGATTTCCTTCCATTGAGTGGTTCTCTCTTAAGATCCAAGATTGGCATTGGTTTGTTGGCCAAAGTCAAGATCAATGTCCATTGCGGATGTGTTTGAACCGTGAAAGCTTTGTTCCATATCGCATGTCTTGGGCACTTGTGACTTGTTGGCCAAAGTTAAGGTCACTTCTTGTTCATCGACATGGATTACGAAACTTTCCCACTGTTAATGGGGTCCCGCTTAACTGGAATCATTAAGCTTGTTGAGCCAAAGCCAAGGCTTAGTTGATTCAGAGGAAAAAGGTTATGAAATATATTGGATATATTGACATATATATTGTATATATGTTTCGGACTTGGAGGTCCACCTACAGGATCTAGGAATTGGATAGGATCCAATTGATCTTAGAGATTTACCTAGTTAAGTTTCATACAGCTTGTTGGCCAAAGTCAAGGTTGTGTGTTATTTAACGGGATCCTAGCCCACTAGAAAACTAGATTTCCCGAGTACTCAACAGAGGGTTAGAGGCTCACCGAGAAATAGTGGGAGGTCAGTATTGAATTTGTAATTTCGTTTAAATACATGCCAAATAAGCACTTTCAAATTATTTTCAACATTATATATTTATATTAGTTGGACTAATATTTTATTATTTTCTTTTAACAATTGGACTGTACCCGTAATCGTTAATTGAAAAGTTGGACTATTGCAATTAAGATGCCTGGAAAGATCAATGTTAGGGACATTATCATGGGAGAAAATTGTTGGGGTTTTGGGGTTCGGGGTGCAGCGGAAGCGCGGGTCCGGGTGATATCGTATTTTAAAATTTTTTCAAAATACCAAATAAATTATTAAATATCTAATATGAATAATTTATTCATATATTACCTAAACCAGTTTATTTAATATCATATATTAACATAAATATACTTGAAAACTCGCGAAACTTTTACGAAAACCGTTTTTCCACAAAATTGCCTAAAACTCGTTTTTGACCTAACTGACTACCTGACACTTATGGAAACTGCCCAGGTAAGCTCCAATGGTGTCGAAACAGTTCATGGGCTGCCCAAACAGTGACGGAATCACTGTTTTCGCAGCCGTCACCCGGTTGGCTCAAAATCCACCCGGTAACGCCGTTTTTGGCCGTTTTTGCTTATTTCAAGTCGGAAACACTTTCCGGAAATTGTGCCAACTCCCAAAACAAATCCATTACATTCATATGACATCAAAATTATCACATAATTTCCAGTTTAGCCTAATCTGATCAGGAACCAAAAATTTCACAAAATTCATGCTTTAAATCCAATAATTCAAGATTAATCAAATTAATCAACACACCAAATCAAGTCACCACACATATGAATCACTCTAGAATAATTCTAACCATAAAATGAGTGGCTTTTACACTCTAGAATGGCAACTATATTGTCCTACAACAATTGATTAAATTGGCCTAAAATTACATTAATTCCAACCATTCTACACTTCAAACATGCATCATCTTTCTCATCCTTCCAACAAAACCAAAAGCCCCAAAAATATAATAAAGAAGAAACCCTAGATCTCATAAGATCAACAAGAAACTTGAAACAAAATTTTCTAGGCTTAGGGAATAGAAGAAATACCTTAATTCTTTAATTTCCTAAGCCATTTCTTTGATTTTCTCCTTTGTTTCCACTTGATCCATCAAGCAAAATTGAAACCCATTTCAATTATGGAGTTCTCGGCAGTGAAGAGAAAAAGATGAAAACAATTTTTCCTTTATAAAGAGTAGTGGACGAAATTTAGGGGTTTTAAGGGCAGTTTTGTCAATTTCCACCTTAATCAAATTAAATTCAAATCACACTTTATATTATCCAATCAAATTTAGACATATATAAAGCATAATCAATTCATGCCATGTTTTCCAATCAAAATTCACCAAGTATTATTCAATTAATAATAAATGGATAAAGATTTTATAATCAATTATTTAATTATTTAACTATTAAATAATTAAACAATTAATTTATACAAATATATGTATTTTATTTACATTAAATAATAAATACATATATTTATGGCATGTGTCAAAATCTCATTTGACGAATAATTAATGTGTATCTAATCGTATTATGTATCAAATACAAATACACAATAATTATTATCGGACAAAAATTCCATAATGCATGTGTTATCATTTAACCGATTAAACGATCCGAATTAACTCACTAAATCCGGTGAAGTAATGAATAATCTGTATTATTCATATCACGTTGCCCAAGTGCTCAACGAGTACACTTCGTATTGTGGGACTCTCTAAGTTTAGGTTTATCCGTCACGAAATCCAATTTCGTGTCCATAATCCACCCACAGATAATCTCGCTAAACTATGAAAGTTGAGGTCATTGCATACGTATAATCCCTTTGTCACAGGACTGGCGGATCCTATCTTGATACGCATTGGATATCATTAGCATCAGTCCACACCCAACGAACAGGCGGAGGTCTGATCACGGATAGATCATTGACGTGAATGTCATCAAAGTGTGGAGGATAACTCATATATACCATTGTGGTATCTCAAGTCAGAGGACCACTATGCTCGCTCAACTCGAGAAGGTTCCTATTGACATTGGTGTACCATCTATTAGGAAACCTTCAGTGAGTCGTTCAGTGTCTTACCAAATAAACACCTACATGTCTATATGAGTCTCCCGAGACTCATGTTTCACTGGGATAAACCATCGGACCAAGTCACGATATACGACATGTATTGGTCTCAGCGGATTTTACTAACCGACTCGTGTTAGTAAATCTTGACCAGGAACTTTATTTAAGGATATACAACTAATAGTGCGCTTCCCAATGTCAATTACAAACTATGTTGTAACTGCGCACTGTACTGTAAATCCTAGGGTCTTTGTCTAATATACATGTATCACTGAATCAGATTCAGTTTCGATTTAATCGTAATCAGATTAGATCGAATAAGTGTATGAAAGACAAGGGTACTACTAGTAAAAATTAGTAATATTATGGAAAATTGAACCGCTCGTATTAATGAATCAGACATAAATACGATCCGGATTGGCACTCGGAGCATCAACGCTAACAATTTCTCCCACTTGCTCTAGTGCCAATCCATGGTATCATATACATATCTCAATGTGTATCGCATACTCATGGCCCTCAAGAGCTCACCAGCACTCAAGAGGTAGACACCAACAAGTAAGCATGCTTTAGCAAATCGAGTCTGTCCAACAAACCCAATCATTTTCCTTAGCGAGCATCATTCATATTTTGTAGAATCCAAATTCCACATTAATATGACTCATACGCTATATTAGTATTGTGCTATTGCTATTGAGTTGTCTATGTATTTTGAAATCAAATCCAAATACTTTGAGACAACCGCAAGCACTACACTAATATGAAGACTTCTAATCTATAAGGTGACCGGCGTAAACACACACGTATAACGCAAGCGCATGTATCGTTCAAGTAGTATAAAAATATCGATCCCACGGGGACTTAATTCCCACTGTTGTTATTAATTATTGATACTATTTATTTACAAGTATCTAATTATGGGGAGAAAGCAATTGATGGTTTTTGGTTGGTTGAATGTGGATTTGCTAATTAAAAATAAAAAGACAAAAGAAAATACAAAAGACTCAAAAGAAAATACTAAGGAAAATAAAAGAAAAGACTCAAAGATCTAGGGTCGTGACTCCACACAATATTATTATAAAGATGAATTGATTCTCTTATCTATGTGTAATAAATCATTTTGCTAACCTGGAACACGAATATATGCAAAAGCCTCTGTCGATGGTCAGGCGTAAATAGCCAGTATAACCCAATTGAACAATATGTCTATGTCAACCAAATCACCTAGATTCATTAAGATTAAGTTCCAATTATGGCTACCCCCACCCGAGAGGTATATGTCTATAATGTAAGGAAATCTATTAAAGGGTTATCTATCCTCAAGGAAGATCGTGGGCTATTGGATCTAAGGCTGAAACCTAAAATCCCTATGTCTAGTTCATTTTAAGTTTACCACATCAATCTTATTGGTGATTAGACAACAAGAAGCATTAAGCTTAAGACTCAATAAACAAACTAAATAATTACCCATAAAAATAAAATCAATTATTAAGCCTAGTAATATTGTGTTTCATTACTTCCCTAAAATAAAATGAAATGCTGGGGTTAGAGGATCCACATTTTATATTTCTTATCTAGGAATCTCACTTATTATAATATATAAATTATATTATGTTTTGCTTTCTCAGGAATTAATAATGTTAAACAATTAAAACCAGCCATATAGGCGGTAATCCATTTAGTCCAACTACACCAGCCATATAGGCGGTAAAGTATTTATATTTAACCCGACCATATAGGCGGTAATAAAGTCTGACATTAATTAATCCGGTTAAATTATAATTTATAAATTATAATTAAGTGAGATTTACCTAGATAATTATATTAAATGTTTCACCTTTTACCCTAGTAGAAATTTAACTACAAAACATAAAGTAAATAAATAAAAAGCTGTAATAAAAACTAAAAATAAAAATACATAATTTTAATATTACAAAACTAGATGCTTCCTATGAAATCAGGGAAAAAAATCCCAAGGAAAGCACAAGAAATGAAGTGAAAATGAGCTCAATTTATAGGCACATTCGGCTTCTGGCGTCGCGACACCAAAGTGCTTGGCGTCGCGATGCCAACACGCGTCTTTGGTCCACGCGTGTTTCATCGGCAGAATCAGGTGGTGACACGTGTTACGCCGTGAAGGTGGTGTAATGAGAAGTCGACACGTGGCACACGGTGAGTAGCTGAGCTTTCGGTCCAATGAACATCTGACACGTGGCACGCACTTAGAATTGGTCCAATTAGAGATTGACACATGGCAGCATGTGATTCACCGGGAATCAGTCCAATGAGAACTCAACACGTGGCACACGCTTGCTTTGGTCCAATGAGATTTCGACACGTGGCAGACGGCACATTTTAGCTGACCTTCTGTGATGATGACACGTGGCACGTGGCACGTTAGCAAGGTCGGCGCACGTTAGCAAGTCCAATTTCTCAGATTCTGACACGTGTCCCTCGGCGCACGTTAGCATGACCGGCTCACTTTAGGCGTCACGACGCTGAAAATTACGAAAATGCCCCTTTGTCATTTTTTCTCTATTTTGGCCCTAAATTGCTTCAAATGCTTCCCAAATTTTATTTATCTGCAAAACAACACAAAACACATCAAAATGTTCACAAAACCCGAGAAACTATCCAAAATATTAGGTTAAATGAGTGGGAAATAGTGATATAAATACCACTCATCACACCCTCAAACCTAACATTTTGCTAGTCCTCGAGCAAAACATAGAGTAAAATAACATAAATAAATTAACTAAGCCATTTTCGTAGGAATCACGGTTGCATTTAGCATATGCAACAAGCCTTTAAACCTATAGGTGTCCCTAGTGGACGAGTTGTAGTCTCGTGAGGGTTTACAGCAATGATACCGACAAACATTTTATAAAAGTAAAAAGGTAGTGAAACTAATGCACACAAAAGCAAAAAGACAAGCGAAAAGAGAATAAAGAAGTTAGTGACTAATCAGGTGAAACTTCTACTCCAAGTTACTAGTTGTTTTGTTTCATTCTAAATTACTGAATAAGTAAATTCTCCGATTATATTTACCATTCTCCATATACACAGCCAACAAAATATTAAACAACTCATTTTTGCCTACAACATTCATAAGTGCAGTTGATAAGAGAATAATATTTTTGTCCTAAAGTTTTATCAGAATTCACACCTTTTTGTAGCAATGGAATAATTTTTCTGATTTTCTGATTTTTTTCTTTGATTTTTGATTTTTTTTATTTATATACAATATCTTCTGTCTATGTAGCGAGTGTTAGGTCAGTGGCTCCCAAACCAGTTGGCTTTAGGGCACCAGATGTTAAGACACCCCTACGGACTTAATTAATCAGACTTCAGATATATATATTTTTTGCAGCATCTTTGATCCATGTAGCGAGCTTTGGGCCAGTGACTCCCAAACCAGTTGGCTTTAGGGCACTAGGTGTTAAAACACCTTTACTGTCTTAATAACTCAGATCTCAGACGTTTTTTTTTTCCTTACTCCATTGCTTTTTGAGATGCTTCCTCCAATTAAACAAGAGCACTGAATATTACAAACTTTTCAATTTTAACTCATGTCTGTATGTTACCATGCATGTTGATAATACCTGTCAACTAAGCATATGAAGATCCATTTTAGTCAGTATTATGGAGAATTCACAAATTAAATAATTCAAAAGAAAATAAACAAAAATTAACTTGTTTCAAAAATGGTTTGAGATACGTCTCAGGAGTGGAAATTCCTTACACAACTATCTCTTACCCATTTCACCTTTTTAGTCAAAATAAAAACACAAAAACGCAAAATATTTTTGTAATTTTTGAAAATTTTTCAATTTTTTTTTGTATTTTTCGAAAAAATTTTAGACTAAAAATAAAAATAACACACACACTAAAAACAAGGTACTGATCAACTAATTCCCTCCCCCAAACCTAAATGAGACATTGTCCCCAATGTTTTAAACAGTAGAAGAGGAGTTAAGAAGGTCGTACCTGGTTAGCTGAAAATCTACGAAAAATTACCGATTAAGATCTATGTCCAATTTACGCTTCTTACCACGATCGCTATCTGACCAGTTCAACTTGGAAAGAATGGGGTTGATTTTTGGTTCAAAGGCCAGGGTTTGGTCAATTAATTCTTCGGCCTTTGTCGCAGTCAGGAAAATATCTTGTACTGATTTGGTGACAAACTCGTGTCTTTTGGCTTCCGCAAGAAATACAAACAGAAAATCGAAGAAATGCTCAATGTTAAGTAATCCAATGGGCTTCCGATGAATGTTCAAGTGAGCCCATGATGCTACTGTGAATATTACTTCAAACGTTCTGAGCCCACCTGGTAAAGCAATAAACGCATCAGCAGTATTGACCATTTCACGGATTTGTTCAGACATCTCTGAGACAATGCGCTCATCTCCATTTGTTTGTCCAATTAAGTGTTCGTCCGCCAAAGTTTTTGGAATGATACCCAAAACATGACTGCCACCCTCCTGAACGGCTTTTGAAATACTTCCCATCAATCCAAGATTGCCACCGCCATATATTAGGTGCATATTTCTCTCTGCTATGACTCGCCCCAATTCCTTTGCAGCCTCAATGAATTCTGGTTTATTACCAGAATTGGATCCACAGAAAACACAAATTCACTTGATTCGCTGCTGTGACATTGCTTCCATTTTCTCTCTCTTATTTAGATGTATATCTGGATGTGTCAAAGAGAGAAAAGTAGAGCTGAATTTATAGAACCTGAAAATGGGTGAGTAATAGTAGCAATAGTACCTGCCAAATGACAATTATTAGATGAATGTTAAAATTAATCGTGAAAAGTTTAAAAATTTTAGATATTATCGGCGAAAATAAAGGAAATAAAAACATAAAAAAAAACAAAGAAATTATTAAGGCAACGGAATTGTGTACGCAATACGCCACTAGCTTAGTATAAATTTATAATGATGCGTCTTCAGAATTAATTCTTTACCCAACCATCAAATGAATTAGCTCTCTTCTTTGTGATTGCTAAACACTATTCATTCTGTCTTAAAATGCTCCGTTTGTGCTTTCCCCTACAAAAATAACACACAAAATTAAAAACTCTACAACATGTATACACAAAATATGAAAACAGAAATTACAATAAATTCCATGGGTTGCTTCCTGCTAGCGCTAAATTTTTCGTCTTCAGGCAGACGTAACTGAAATTCATCTGTTAAGGAGGTTTCAATGTCGTTTTGGACGTCCGATTAAAGACAATCCCGTGATCGTTGCTTTTGAATGGTCTCTTCCAATGGTAAAGGGGCAAAAAATATTTTGTCTCATTCAGTGTTTGTGCCACCTTTTTAATCTTTGTCGCTCCAGTGGTTCCTGAAAAGAAAGAAATAAAATCAGGAGGTCTCGTATGGTGCTTGACCTTGAATGGAAGTTCCATTCTGTCAAGCTTTTGTGTGATGTCTCTAATCTGTACTCCCCAAAACAGTGATGTTTCTTCTGAATGCTATGGATTTTCAATAAGGTCAGACATTTGCTCCTCCATTTTCTCTGCTTCTTGCTCCATCTTTTCTTCACAGATGAATTTTAAAATTTCCGTATTCAACTCTTCATCCGTCATCTGTGAAATACATGCTCCATAAGTGTCACCTTGGGGATGTAAAGATATTTCTGACATTAGGTATTCATCCTCTGATATGATTGGAATG
The DNA here is from genome assembly GCA_019454045.1 of Zanthoxylum bungeanum. NCBI lineage: Eukaryota > Viridiplantae > Streptophyta > Magnoliopsida > Sapindales > Rutaceae > Zanthoxylum > Zanthoxylum bungeanum. Next base: position 83,522 of record SKCR01041533.1, read on the forward strand.
GATGGTTCAGGTAGATCTCCATCAAACATCATGGTAAAGCATGCTCCAAGATCTTCATTTTGAGGATTGAAAGTTTGATCCTCCTTTGTTGGTGCAGTTGGTACAAATAGCTCAGCTTTTTCATCCTCGTCAGAGTCAGAATAATAAAAATCAAATTGAGACTTTGTTGGTTCAGGCTCCTGAACTGATACCTCTGATTCTTGATACTGCTCAGCCTCGTCCTCTGTTATGATGTCATGATGAATCTCAGGATATTCGAAGGCTTCTTCAGTAGTTTTTGAATTTGCTCCGTGAGATATGGGATTCAGGTTATCTATTAATTGTCTAACTTGATCTTTCATCCTCTGTATAGACGTCGCTTGACTCTGAATTTTTGCATCAAATTGAGCTTCCCGTTCCTCGAACCAATCTTTGAGCATGTGGATCAACTGATCTTCCTCTGATGGTTCTGATTGTTGATGAAGATCGTAAGTAGATGGTGGATAAGATGTAAAGTATGATGGATCTTCGTACCTTGAATGATTCCAATAATTCTGCCACTCTGAAAGGTATATACATTGATCGCTCGGGTGGTTACCATCACATATTACACATCTCCCCAATTTGTTCTGATGAGCAAATGTAGTATTGCTTGGTTCTGGCATCCAGTGATAGTTGTTGGGCTGGACAACAGGCCTCAGAAAACTGGACTGTTGCTCCCAGATTTGCGGTGTATCTTCTAGTAAAGCTCGTGATTTCTCGATCTCCCAATAATGTTCCATTTTTCAATAACCTGAAAACAAAAGAAAGAAATAAAAATTACAGATAAAAATAAAGAAAATTAGATACAAGTAAATTAGATAGCTTCAAAATTATTAACTCAAGAAAAATAAGTCCCCGGCAACGGCGCCAAAAACTTGACTGGCGTAAACACACACGTATAACGTAAGCGCACGTATCGTTCAAGTAGTATAAAAATATCAATCCCACGAAGACTTAATTCATACTTTTGTTATTAATTATTGATACTATTTATTTACAGGTATCTAATTATAGGGAGAAAGGAATTGATTGTTTTTGGTTGGTTGAATGTGGATTTGCTAATTAACATAAAAAGACAAAAGAAAATAGAAAAGACTCAAATGAAAATACTAAGGAAAATAAAAGAAAAGACTCAAAGATCTATGGTCGTGACTCTACACAATATTATTATAAAGATGAATTGATTATCTTATCTATGTGTAATAAATCAGTTTGCTAACCTAGAACACGAAAATATGCAAAATCCTTTGTCGATGGTCAGACGAAAATACCGAGTATAACCCAATTGAACCATATGTCTATGTCAACCAAATTACCTGGATTCATTAAGATTAAGTTCCAATTATGGCTACCCCCGCCCGACAGGTATATTTCTATCTTGTAAGGAAATCTATTAAAGGGTTATATATCCTCAAGGAAGATCGTAGGCTATTGAATCTAAGGCTAAAACCTAAAATCCCTATGTCTAGTTCATTTTAAATTTACCACATCAATCTTATTGGTGATCAGACAACAAGAAGCATTAAGTTTAAGTCTCAATAAACAAACTAAATAATTACCCTTAAAAAGAAAATCAATTATTAACCCTAGTAATATTGTGTTTCATTACTTCCCTAAAATAAAATAAAATGCTGGGGTTAGAGGATCCACATTTAATATTTCTTATCTAGGAATCTCACTTATTATAATATATAAATTATTTTATGTTCTGTTTTCTCAGGAATTAATAATGTTAAACAATTAAAACCAGCCATATAGGCGGTAATCCATTTAGTCCAACTACACCAGCCATATAGGCGGTAATTATCTGTCACATAAAAACTAGCCACATAGGCGGTAAAGTAATTTATATTTAACCCGACCATATAGGCGGTAATAACATATAGGTAATATTAAATACATTTAATATTTCTTATCTAGAATCTCACTTATTGGGATTTTATTTGGAATGTATTTTATGAGATATTATATTTCTTGCGAACTTTTGGTTCTATTGCATGACATATAGGTGCTCGAGCTGAAGTGATTCGCGAACCCCTTTCTAGGGTTGGGCCCGCTCTAGGGAGGGGGTCGTGACAAATTTTGGTATCAGAGCGTAGGTTATAGATTTTGTAGACACCTTGCATTAGATGAGAGTATTAAATAATAGTTTTTTATTTGTAGGAAAATGTCTGGACATGGTCGTGGTACTGGTACTCAACGTGGGAGAGGGAGAGCTCGACGATACGATAGAGTGTCAGAACTTAATATTGAGAGAACTCAGACACAGCCTGTAGATCCTGAACCGGATGTAGCTTCATTTGGTGTCCCGCCGATTTTTTAGGTTGGTGAAGGTTCTCGACGCATACCTCCAGTAGTTTCGACAGCTGCCCCCACCATTATTCATGCAGCTGCACCTGACCCGGCTCCTCCGGCTGCACCTGATATGACTCATGCCATTCCTTCAGTTCCCCCAAATGCCACTAATCTACAAGATGTTTTGGGGAGGTTTATTGATGTTGTTTCACGGATGGTTCCCATAGGACCAGTGACTAATGTACCTTTGAGTAGCAGTGGTAGTACGAGCAAGCTGGACCAGTTTCTTAATTTAAGGCCTTTTCAGTTTCATGATACAGCTGATCCCCTTGCTGCTGAGAAATGGAAGAACGATATTGAACATATTTTCAGTGTGTTAGATTTAACAGATCAAGAGAAGGTTATGTTTGCTCCTTTTATGATGAGAGGTGAGGCGGAGACCTGGTGGAAGCACACTGAGACTATACTGACAGATAGACTGAGAGCACCGGATTATTGAAGAGCTGATGGACTTAGTAGACCTCAAAATATCACCTGGGATATCTTCGAGGTAGCCTTCAATAAGAAGTACTTCTCTTATGCTTATCGTAGTGAGCAGCGTCATCAGTTTGAGCATATGGTTTAGGGACCTTCAGAGACAGTAATGGAGTATGAGAGGCAGATGATTTCCCTATCCCGGTATTACCCAGAGTTAATTCGGTGAGAAGAAGACAAATGTGAGAAGTTCAAGGGCGGGTTGAGATAGGAGATTTGGTCACGGATCTCGATTTTGGGGAATCTTCCATATACAATAGTAGTTGACAAAGCTATGATTGCAGAGAGTGACATCAGGGTCGAGATGGAGAACATAGCAGCCTTCCGAGACAGCATGAAGAGAGGGCGAGATGAGTTTTCTAATGGGAGACAGGGTAGACCTAATAGTAGACAGTATTCTCTGCAGCCGAGACATAGTGGGGTACCACCCAGGGGTACACAGAGTGCGCCTCCTAGAGGACAATTCCGTGTGGGTCGAACTGAGCAGGTCTATAATAGAGGCAAAATACCATCTGTTGCTCAGAGTGTAGCGAGTGTAGCATCTCGACCGATTGGTACACATCGATGCTAAAACAGGAGAGGCATATCAGCACACAATGAAACAGGGCAAAGAGATGTTATGAGTGTCAGCATGTTGGGCATTTAGCCAGGATTGTTCCGCCGGTGTTGGATCTCGAGGAGTTGAGCAACCAGCAGGAGAAGCAGTGACAACAGGACGTGGTAGAGGAACCAGTTCTGGTAGTAGTCGTGGATGAGGCTCAGGTTTTCCACAGGGCAGAGGCAGAGGAACTCCGAGTGGAGCATATGGCGGTATAGGACAGACATCTCAGACATATACTGCACATGATGCTGACAGGGGACGAGTTTTCACCATGACAGAGCAGGAGGTACATGATGGTGGAGATGCCGTATCTGGTATAGTTTGGGTATCATGTACACTTGTCCGAGCTCTTTTTGATACGGGTTCCACACATTCTTTTATTGCCACTACTTGTATTTCTTATTTGGGGAGTGTAGCGGAGTCCACCATGAGTCCTTTGATTGTGAGTCTTCCTTCGGGAGAGAACATCAGGATAGATACAGTATACATAGGATTGAGTGTGGAGATAGAGGGAGACAACTCCCAGTTGTACTTTACCCGTTAGAGATGGAGGGCTTCGGTCTGATTTTGGGAATGGATTGGCTGACAGCTCATGGAGCCGTTATCGATTGTAGTGGCAAGGAAGTGAGGTTTAAGTCAAGTGACGGGGAATTTAAGGTAGTCAGTGATCATAGTCGGGTTGTGGCACCTATCATTTCTGCTATGTCGGCTTGTAGAATGATCAGGCACGGGTGTAAAGGCTTTTTAACGATTATTGCTACAGTGGAGGAATGTGAATCAACACAGATAGCAGATATTCCAGTTGTGAGGGAGTACCTTGACGTGTTTCCGGATGAGCTACCAGGATTGCCTCCACGTAGAGATCTGGAGTTCACTATGGATTTGATGCCCGGCACTACCCCTATTTCGATAACTCCATACCGTTTGGCCCCAGCAGAAATGAAGGAGCTGAAGGAACAGTTGCAAGAGCTGTTAGATCGAGGATTTATTCGGCCCAGTGTTTCACATTGGGAGCACCAATATTGTTTGTGAAAAAGAAGGATGGGAGCTTAAGATTGTGTATCGATTATCGTCAGCTCAATAAGGTAACGGTTAAGAATCAGTACCCGTTGCCTCGTATCGACGATTTGTTCGACCAACTTCAGGGAGCCTCAGTGTTTTCAAAAATCGATCTCCGATCGGGATATCATCAGATGAGGATTCGAGATGCGGATATTTTGAAGACTGCTTTCCGCACTAGATACGGACATTATGAGTTCTTAGTGATGCCATTCGGACTTACTAATGCACCAACAGCGTTCATGGGTTTGATGAATAGAGTGTTCCAGCCGTACTTGGATAAGTTCGTTGTGGTGTTCATCAATGACATCTTTGTATATTCGTCCTCTCGGATCGATCACAAGCAGCACCTTCGATTAGTATTGGATATTTTGAGGAGGGAGCAGTTGTATGCCAAGTTCTCTAAATGTGATTTTTGGCTAGACAGAATAGTATTTCTGGGCCACATCATCTCAGGAGAGGGTATCTGTGTAGATCCGCAGATGTCGAAGCAGTTCTGAAATGGGAGAGACCAAAGACGGCGACAGAGGTCTGAAACTTCTTGGGATTAACGGGTTACTATCACCGCTTTATTCGAGATTTCTCTATTATTGCTACTCCAATGACTCAGTTGATGAGAAACGAAGTACCATTTGTGTGGACTGGCGATTGTGAGAGGAGCTTCTAGATTTTGAAGGAGAAATTGACTACTGCACCGGTACTCACTATACCGTCTAGACTTGATGGATATGTGGTTTTTACGGATGCATCACATCATGGATTAGGTTGTGTGTTAATGCATCATGGAAGAGTGATTGCGTATGCTTCGAGACAGTTGAATACCCATGAGAAGAATTATCCCACCCATGATCTGGAGTTGGCAGCGATTGTCCATGCTCTTAAGATATGGAGGCATTATCTATTTGGTGCCAAGTGCGAGATTTATACCGACCACAAGAGCCTCAAATATCTTCCCACTCAGAGAGAGTTGAATTTGAGGCAGAGACGTTGGATGGAGTTCCTCAGTGACAATGATTGTACTATTAATTACCATCCGGGGAAGGCCAACGTAGTTGATGACGCACTCAGTAGGAAGAATGTTGGTAAACTGCATGCTCTGAGAGCTAAACAGAGGATGTTTGAGGAGATGGCGACATTACATTTGACCTTTGAGGTATCTAACAGAGGAGGACTTCTTGCACATATGAAAGTTCGACCTACATTGCTAGATAGACTCAAAACAGCACAAGATGAGGATGAACAGTGTAAGAAATGGAAAGCAGATGCTGCAGAGGGGGATGATACTACTTTCAGATTGAGTTCAGATGATGTATTACTTTTGTTGACAGAGTTGTGGTACCATCTACTGGAGCTCTTAAGCAGGAAATTTTGGATGAAGCTCATAATGCCCTGTACAACATGCATCCTAGGAGTACCAAGATGTATCAGAATCTGAAGAAAACTTATTGGTGGTCGGGAATGAATAGAGAGATTGCAGAGTTTGTATCCCGTTGTCTGGTTTGTCAGCAGGTCAAGGCAGAGCATCAACACCCAGTTGGACTACTTCAGCCTCTACCTATACATGAGTGGCCGTGGGAAAACATTGCGATGGATTTTGTAGTAGGGCTACCGAGGACACAAAAAGGCTACGATGCAATTTGGGTTATAGTGGACCGATTGTCTAAGTCTGCTCATTTTCTACCGATTCGAGTTACGTGGGGACCAGAGAGACTAGCAGAACTGTATGTGGAGCAGATTGTGTGGTTACATGGAGTTCCGGCATCGATTGTATCAGATAGAGATGCCAGATTTACTTCTCATTTTTGGCAGGGTTTCTAGAAGTCTATGGGGTCGAAAATTACTATAAGCACATCATTTCACCCTCAGACTGACGGGCAGTCAAAGCGGACTATTCAGACATTGGAGGACCTACTGAGATCTTGTGTATTGACTTTTGCTGGATGATGGGATGGTTATTTACATCTGGTAGAGTTTGCTTACTACAACAACTTTCAGGTGAGTATCGGTATGGCTCCATTTGAAGCATTGTATGGGAGGAGGTGCATGACTCCTGTTTGTCTGGGCGAGATTGGTGATAGGCAGATTCATGGTTCAGACCTGGTAGATATGACATCTGAGAGGATCAGACTTATCCGAGCTAGATTTTTGAAGGTGCAGAGTCGACAGAAGAGTTATGCTGACAAAAGAAGAAAGGACATTGAGTTCCAATTGGGGGATAAAGTCTTTTTGAAAGTCTCCCTTTGGAATGGAGTATTGAGATTTAGCAGGAAAGGGAAGTTAGCACTGCGCTTTATTGGCCCTTACGAGATATTGGAGAGAGTGGGCAATGTGGCATATCGTTTGACATTACCACCAGGGTTAGAAAGGATTCACAATGTGTTTCATGTGTCAGTACTGAAGAAGTACGTACCAGATCCCATACACATCCTGAAGAGCCAACCGGTCTATTTGAGTGAGGATATGACTTATGAAGAAAAGCCCGTGAAGATTGTAGATCGGAATGTCCAAGAGTTGAGATCCAAATAGATCCCCATTGTAAAGGTCATGTGGACTAATCATCACATACAAGAGGAGACTTGGAAGGTGGAACAGGACATGAAGGAGAAACATCCAGAGCTGTTCGAGGATTGAGAAATTTCGAGGATGAAATTTTTATAAAGTGAGTAGATTGTGATAACCATTATTTTAATTTTAGTGAGTCATTATCCATTATTCCTACAGCAACACCACTCACCACTTTCATGCCAACTTTCCATATTGCAAGCTTTAACTAACCCACTAATAACCTACTTGACTTATTCTATATAAACAAACTCCAATTGCTTTGTGTGGTGGATTGAGGAATTATAGAAGTGAGTGAGCAGAGAGTTCAGGGGTGGAGAGAGATCTTTGAAGGCAAACCAGTGAGTAATTTCAGAGAGAAACAAAACCGTAGAGAGAGAAAATACAGAAGAGAGAGAAAGAGTGGGCAGGAGAAGAAATTGAGATTTTGTCGTCATCTCAATCCAGGAACTAATCATATGGACCTCTCTTCATTTATATATCTATGGTGATTTAATCACAAATGATGAGAGTGCAATTTCCTTGTCACATAGTTAATTTGCTACAACAACACAATGATCTGTGCAAATAGTGCCGCTATGGGTCATTTTATCCAACAGTATTGAGTACTATATGATTTTAAGATGAGTTGATGGATGAAATGCGATGAGATGTGTTGTATTGGATGCTTTGTGAGATTGTTGTTATGCTACCGGATTTAGTATGATATTGGTCGGATATGCAAGATTATGCGAGATTAGCAGAGGCGTGTGGTTAAATCCCTCTCTTGCACATTATGCGGGATTATATGGTGGGAAACCTTGGGGTAAGATAGAGACTCTCCCATGGTTTCAATCCATTATTATACCGAATCCGGATAGCAAACCTTATTTGATTGAGATGTGTTGTTGTGAGTATGTACTGCCTGAGATAGCTGTTATATATCATAACTGTTATTTTCATATATTATTTATCATTTATATATTTTGTTGGTGAGGTCATGTTGAGTGTATGAGAGTTTTTACTTACTGAGCTCTTTAAGCTCACCCCTCATTTCCCAATCCTCCTAGGTAGTTCGCCAGCGCATCAGTAGCAGTAACAATACCAGGATTTGACTCGTTTGTCTCAGCCGTCAGTCGGGTCGGTCCAGACATTTCTTTTGGATTTGAGATAGGACATTTAGAATGACTTTCATGTCTTCAGACTTTTATTTTGGTGTAAACACTTATTGGGATTTTATTTGGATTGTATTTTATGAGATATTATATTTCTTGTGAACTTTTGGTTCTATTGCATGACATATATGTGCTCGAGTTGAAGTGATTCGCGAACCCCTTTCTTGGATTGGGCCCGCTCTAGGGAGGGGGTTGTGACAGTTTTGACTAAAGGACATTGTGCAGCTTGAAGGAACTGAACACTCTAAATACCTTGACATGCTTCGATTGTTTGCACATGGGACATGGAGTGATTACAAGAGTAAGCATGCTAATCATGGTTTGTTCAATCTATATTCCTCGTTGTTACTCAATATTTGAAATAACATCCTTGGCTGTCTAACGTTTTTCCTTTATGCTCCATAAGCCATTTTATGGTGATATTTTTCACAATTGAACCTGTTTGATTTATAGATAATACTGGCCATCTTCCTCAATTGGTTCCTGATCAAGTCCTCAAGCTGAAGCAGCTTACTGTGCTTACACTGGCTGAGACAAACAAGGTATTGTCCTTGAATTATCTTTGTATCTACTTTTTACATTGATATGGTCGCTAGTTTCTTGAAATTTTGATGAGACGAACAAGGTAGATCCGTCAACATTTGACCTATTTTAGACCTGTCTTTTTTTTTTATCAAAATGACAGTCAATATGGTCACTCTTAAAGCCACCTGGTAATTTTATTAGATTCCCACCCTTATTGGAGTAGAAAATTGGATGTGATTGGATCATTTTATTTATATTTTGGTGGCATACTGGCAATTTATTATTTCGTATAGAGTTTGGAAGTAGGACAATGAGGAGTTTTAAGCAACATACCTTTAAGTCCTAGTATTTTATATTTCTTCTCAAAGTTTAATGGTACAAATTGCTGTTATTTTAGATTTGTACCCTTATTTATTTTATATAATTTTACTATTTTGTTTTCGTACAATCATAATATCGATCTCTCTCTTTAACACGTGATGATCTCTTTCATATATTGTTGACGGCTGATTTTGATCTCAGGGCAATATGGGAATATTACCCCAGGACAATCTTCCCTCAATAGTGAATTTCTTTGGTTATGGGGGAACCAAAAGCAAATTTGGCAAAAGACAGATAATACGCCAATCGACAAAGAGATTTAACGTGGTTCGGCGGATCAGATCCAACCTACGTCCACGGGCACAAAACAGGTGATACTTTATTACTGAAATATGCTTCTCTGCTCTGTTTTTTTTTACAAGTCTGATGGTAATGATACTGATGCCTCTCACGTATACCTTCCCCTTCTATTTATACTAGTAAAGAAATCAGATTCCTTTTCTTATAAGGATTCCTAGTTCAAAACTAAATTCACTTCCTTTATCCTATTAGGACACTGACTTGTCAGCAGTTTACCCCATAAAAGTAGGATAACTTATCATTCCATCCCGTGAAAATAGGACCACTTATATTCTGGGGCATACCTCGCCATATTCTCGGTCTTCATGCGGTCGGTCAAAATGGTCTTTTGAACTGAGAATGCTGTTATCGATCTGATAATGCCCGGTCATCCGATATTATGTAGTTGGATTACATATCATAATTGCTCGGCCCCTAACTCATGTGGTCGGGTCGGTATTAATGATCTCGATCAATCATGGGAGTTTACCCTTTTTACCCCTGCCGTATTGCTTAAATATCTTAGGACCTAAAAATACCACCAACATCTATCCTCTAGTTCTCGGTTCAAACAAGTGTACGAGTTGGTGCAGGGAACTATATAAAAGAGTGGTACGGCTGATGAACTGGTGGCCGATGTTCGAAGGAGAAAATTCGTCGGCCTACACTTATCTCATCCTCAGTCTCATTCAGGTGTTCAGTCTGTCTTTCTTTCTCCCGAAGAAAACTTCCTTTATTGCCCTTCTGTAAACCGCCCCTCGAGACGCGCAACTGTCACATCGTCTTAAATGCACATCAGATCACTTCTAGGGTTTAACGGGAGCCTGCCACTTGTCAACCATCTGTCGTTCTCCCGCCAAAAGAAAAACAATCCGACCGCCATTGCCAACTTAAAAGACGCCCAATCTCAGCCGTCCATCCAATTCTAAAAGATCATTTAAAAAAACGGCACGTGGTGTATATCTGATGCTTTCGTTCAATCCAACGGCCACAAGTGCACCGATCAGACTATAACAAAACGGAGTAAACACTGTTGTCTTCTTTCACGAACTCTTCGATCTTCCCAACCGCGAGAACTCTTCTTTCAGCTGTGACCAGTGAACTCAAAGAACAACCAAATTATACCGAGCAATCTCCAATCACTCCGAAAGAAACAAGTAAGTCTTCTGAACGACCTCTCCGATTTGCTTTTCATGAGTTGCGAATCCTGCTCTCTATTTTTTTCCCATTTTTTTGTGTGATTTGGTTTTGTGTTGCTAGTGAGAGATTTATGGCTTGATTGATGTTGTTAGGGCATTTAGAACCCACAAGCTTAGCTTCAGGAATTAGCTATAGACTGACCTCCCCCCCTTTTCTTTTATTTCTCGGATGTCAGGGATGTATGACACCAGGTCTTCCTCTGCAAACCCTGCTAAACCTTCGACTCCCCCGGCTGAAGAGCTCTCTTCGAGCTCAGGGGCGCCAAGCGTAGAAGACCTTGATCCTACCCTCACCACTTCCGAAATTGAACAAGATGCTTACCATCAGAGAATTCCTTGGAAGGACCCAGAGCCCGGTGATTTAGACTGCTCGGCTTTGGACATGGACCGTCCTTCCAAGATAACTGAAGACGACCTAGCACTACTCCGGCAGCGATATGACATTCCGATAGATATCGCTCTTGAAGTCCCCGAGCCAATGGATCGTGCTAGTCAACCCGATGAGGGTTCGGTGGCTCTTCTCCCGACTTTCTTTGAGTGTGGACTCCGGCTGCTAATTCAACGTTATTTCGCCTGGATGCTGGCCGAGATGGAGATCGCCCCTTGTCAATTAAGCCTGAATAGCTGGAGGATTTTGGCCAGGCTATATGTGATCTGGAGTTGGGCGGGGCTCGGAAACCCTGCCTCGAAGAAGCGAAGAGGTTGTATCGACTGAAGGCCAACCCAAGAACGTACCATGGTTGGTACTACCTTTCTGCCTATGCTGACTCGTCAAACATTGTCGGAAAACTCCCCGACTCCAACAAAAACTTAAAAGATTTATGGTTCTGGGCCATAGGAGATTGGGGACGGGTTTTGAGATCATACGAAGATGAGGTTTCCGTCCCGGATATCTTTAGAGCGGGAGGTTAGGAATCTACCCCTTAGTGTTCTGGTTCTTGATTTTATAATAGGATTTTAACTTCTTTGACTATTCCCAGCTTGTTGGAGGGATGCTGCCAAGGTCTCCCATCAGGTCCGAGTGCGGGTGCCTTGGGCTCGGTGATACGCTGACCATTGGAAGCAATTGGTAAATGATGCGGCCTTTGTCGAGTCGGGCTTGATTCGGACTGCTCCTCCGAAGGTCCCGGGGCAGATAGGTAGATTATTACTAACATTCTAACCAATCCTCTTGTGTGCTTAGCTTGATGATGATTTGAATTTGCTCAGATTCTGGACTGACCACTATTTTTGCCTTTTTTTTTTTGCAGGTATGTCAAAAAGGCCAAAATACCTAGATCAATTGGCTGGCGCAACAAAGAAAACCGGCCAGGTCGGGGCCGGGCCCTCTCGGAAACGACCAGCGACTGCTGAGGCCAGAAAAATGACTGAAGAGGCAGCCCCGTCCGCTACCCAAAGCTTATCTCCCCCTTCCAGGGTATCGCCAACAGTCTCCACCCGACCTGCCAGCCCATCAAAACCTACCAGAAAAAATAGGCATTCGTTCGGGGCGGAGGAAGCCGAGCTGACTCGGGAGGCGGAGGAGGAACAAATCCTGAGTAAGAGGCGGCCAGTTCGGAAGGAGAAAAAAGTGCCGGAGGGTTCTTCTATAAATGGGAAAGGTGTCGTTATTCTCGGTTCAGAGGACCTCGGTCAGGACATCAGGGAGGCCACTTCTCACCTGGTGCCGGCATTCAATGAACTAGCCGAAGCGGTCCCCGACGAAGATTCCAAGATATGAAGATCTTTCTCCCAAGGATGTGGTTACGGGGTTGTGCTCCCAAATGGCCAAGGTAGCCACATTTCCCCTGTTCTCATTATGAGTCCATGACTTCAACCTGTTTTCTGATCTTTCTATTCCTTCTCGGCAGGCGACCTACCTGGCGGCCAAGAACAAGGATCTCCTCCTGAGCCTTTTATCCGAGGGTGGCCAAGCCCAGAGTCTCCAGAACTGACTTACTGAAATGGAGGCCGAGCTGGCCCGTAAAGAAGAAAACATTAAAAATCTGGAGCTGGCTGCCGTTGAGGGCCATACCACAAATAAAGCTCTTAGGGCCGCCGCCTCTCTAGAGAGGAAAAATGCTGATGCTGCCAAGAAAGACTTGGAGGCTGCCCAGGCCGACAACAGGATCCTACAGGTGGAAGTGCGCAGCGTTGAGTCCAAGCTGCGGGCCAAAGATGAATAGCTGGTACGGGCCCGGGACGAGCTTAAGAGGAAGGAAGTTGAGCTGGAGGCCGAGAGAGACGTAATCCGTCTTGAGGAGGTCGGGGATTGTGCTGAGATTATTCCGATGGTATTGCCCAACCTGGATATGGGGCCTATCCATGCAGCCATCTGCTTCTGCAAAAGGAAATTTCACAGGAGGAGTTTCAAAGAAGGTTACTCCTTTCTCCCGAAGAGGTGATGGATCCCGATCCCATTTTGATCGCCCCAGCTCATGATGAGGACCGACTTAAGGCTCATGCTCCTGAAGAATACCGGCCTGAGGCTCATACTCCGGCCTCTGAAGCTATAATTGTCGGGACCTCTCAGGCTGTCAATGTGGAAGCCACCATCACTCCTCTCGATGTCGAGCCAATCCACCCGCCGTCCGAGCCTGCCGAGGAAGAGCCAACCACCCCTGCGCGGGCTGATCTGGAAGGGGTAACCCGAACGGGGACTTGTGTAATTCAGAACAAACTTTATTCTCCTTGTAATAACTATTTTCACGATCATATTTATGTGAATATTTTTATATCTTTCTATTCCACTTTTCTTTTTTGGTCCCTCATAACTTGCCCTGGTTGCTCTCCCAAGAACGACCACTCGAGGACCGACTCCGAGCTAGGATAAACACTTGGCTTACTGGGGGAATGTTGCATCCCCAGTCCGAAAAGACAAACTCGGTGGGACGTAACCCGACCCCGAGATGAGAGGAATACTTGGTACAAGGGGAATGTTACGTTCCCTAGACCAAAGAGCTGACTCGGTGGGACATAACCCGACCCCGAGCTGATAGAAAAATTTGGCTCTAGGGGAATGTTACATCCCGAGACCAAAAAGCTAATTCGGTGGGCCATAACCCGACCCCGAGCCGAATAACTGAGTGGTCTCGGTGGAATGAATCCTGCCCCGAGCCGATTAACCAAGTGGCCTCGGCGGGACGAATCCAGACCCGAGCCGATTATTCAAGTGGCCTCGACGGGATGAATCCAGACCCGAGTCTTTAATCAAGTGGCCTCGGCGGAACGAATCCAGCCCCGAGCCGATTAATCCTTTGGGACTTATTCAGAAGTTAGGTGAATCAAACCTTTGAAGCCTTATCGGTTTGGTATGGGCGTCCACTTGCCAGACCAGCGAAAATCAAAAAACAAATCTTTGGAAAATAAAAATCAAAAAAGGGAGTGACTCGAAATTGAAACATTTTGCAAGTGTAAACAACAACACGGATTCCTCAAAAATAGAATCCCGTCGATCCTGTCTCCAAAAACATTTAATTCTGAATCTTTCAATTCGGGTCCCGGCGAACCAGGATTTGGATCAAAGATCGTTTAGAAATGGAAGGGCACATTTCCTATATACTTCAGGTTCACCATGGAAGCCTGTGTATATTTGAGGGCTCCTCCTTCCAATGCTGGAGCAAGCATACGCTACATAGCCAACAATCTATCCCCGTGATCTAACTTCTTGTTGGTTTCTATAATATGTCCCAAACAAAGATTAAGCATGTGAAATACTATAAAGAATATATATTTAAACATGAAGTATGGCGGAATCATACTTACAATGCCTTGTGATGAAGTAGAAGATCAAATGGTAGAAGCTCCAAGTGGTGGAGGATTCGGCCAAGAGGAGGAAGAAGACTTGAAGCTCCAAGCTTTGTATTCCAAGCTCTTTGATGGTTTCCCTATCACCTCTTTTGATCCCTTGCTTGTGCTAGCAAAAATGGAGAAGTGGAAGATCAAATCTTCCTTGCCCTGTCAATGGTGTTCACGGCAATTTGAGAGAGAAGAGAGAGTTTTTGTGAAATGTCTTGATTAATTAATCTTTGTATTACCAAAAATCAATTTATATTTATGTTATAATTTATTAAATTAATAATAAATCTATGACATAAACCATGCAATGGCTTAGAGTGTCAAACACTCAAACTCCATGCAATGCCTTTGAGTGAAATGCACACTATCACCATGCAATGCCTTAGAGTGTTTTGTACACTATTAACATGCAATGCCATATCAATGACAAGTGTCATGTGGGCCCCACACGTTTCCCAATGAAAGTGGGCCCACGTCCACTCACGCGTTCGGGTTCGATATTTCCGAAATACCGAGCTAGCGTCGCGACGTTAATTAAATCGGATTTAAATAAATAATCGCTCCTAGCGAAATTATTATTTACGTCGCTTACGAATTAATTCTAAATTAACTCGTATGCCCGAATTAAAATCTAATTTAATTTCGCGTCGAAATCGAATTTCGATTATTATATCGAATATAATAATTATATCGATTAATTCCAAATTAATCGTTCTCTCTCTCTAAATAAGGCACTTTATCCGAGATAAAGTTTCTCCGCAATTAATCCAAGATTAATTAAGTTCGAATCAAATATCATAGGTGAATCTTCAGGAAGCGACCCAAGAGATCTCCGGATATTTTGGCAGTAAATACGGTCGTCGGATAATCCGAACACGTACGTACCTCGTACTACGTCTTTACCGATTTACAAGACAAGGTTGGCTTCTAGCAAAGCGCCATGCCTACCCAATTCTCCAGAAATATTCTTATAGGAATATAAGATCTGTATCAGGCGTAGTATACCGTAGTATTGCGTACATCGATCCAGTATCGGATGATCACATGCTAGGCCTGGGGCTGGAGATGTGTCTGCCCCGTACGAAACATATATCGGACATCAAGCAACTAGTCTCTTTAAATCGGACAATCCTGACCTTGTCATATTGTCCCGACGGTTGCAACCTTTTATAGAGTACTAGTTCTGTGCCCTGCGTGATCATCACCTCCATATGTCTGAAGCGATACTTCCATCTTGACATCACATCCAGTACACTACGATTCTCGATAAACCCAGAAGAGGTGTACACAGAACCGGTTAAGGTCCCCAACCACCAAAACTAAAGTTTACCGATTGTCGCAAGTACTAGCGATGTAAGTCTCAGGTTAAGACCATATACACCTACCCTGATGCGGCCTCCCATAGACACGCAGACATACTACCAATGGGATTCCGCGGGGTCTATCCAGAGCGAAGCTGTTTTCCGTACCATCGGTAAAACACAACCTCCTATCGCACTTGCATAAGTATCCAATACTTAAATATATGAGAACTATGCCGTCGTGCCCTCACAACGTGCACAAGCGCAATACTAGTCTATTCCGCATTATCGATGTCCAGTCTCGATAATACTACGACTAGGGATATTTAATGATTAAACCTTTGGGGACTGATACTGTCTCATATCATTCTCAGTCCAGGTACTAATCATATGGACTTTCGCCATTTATAAGTCAAAGTAAATAATATTACAAAACGGCAAAAGGCAATTTCATTATCACATAGTTAATTTTGTACAATAATACAATATCATTTACAAACAGTGACGCTATGGGACATAATGTCTAACAATCTCCCACTTGGCCTATAGCCAGTCACTCAAGCATCTAATACCCGAACTATGTATGTGTCGTTCAAAAACTTGCTGTAGAACAGCTTTCGTCAGCGGATCTGCAATGTTATCATCTGATGTGACCTTCTCGACTTTTACATCGCCACGATGTATAATCTCCCGAATCAGATGGTAACGTCGAAGAACATGCTTGGACCGTTGATGAGACCTTGGTTCCTTAGCCTGTGCTATAGCCCCGTTATTGTCACAATACAATGGAACGGGCTCAGCTGCTAACGGAACTACTCCTAATCCGATTAGGAACTTTCGGATCCAAACTGCCTCCTTTGCTGCTTCAGATGCAGCGATGTACTCCGCTTCTGTTGTTGAATCGGCAACAGTATCTTGCTTGGAAGATTTCCAGCTCACTGCTCCTTATTCCCAAGCAAAAAATGTACCGGATTGGACCTGTAGTCATCCTTGTCGGTTTGGAAACTTGCATCGGTATACCCAGATACCGCAAGTTCTCCACCTCCATAAATTAAGAAAGCATCCTTAGTTCGTTTAAGATACTTAAGGATATTCTTAACTGCTATCCAGTGACCTTCACCTGGATCGGCCTGATAGCGACTGCACATGCTCAAAGCATATGAGACATCAGGTCGTGTACATATCATGGCATACATGATCGATCCGACTGCCGAGGCGAACGGTATCCGACTCATGTGGTCTCTCTCTTCCTGAGTCTTAGGACACATGTCCTTAGACAGAGAGGTACCTCGTACCATTGGAACCAATCCCCTCTTGGATTGTTCCATGTTGAATCTCTTCAACACTTTATCAATGTATGTACTCTGGGAGAGTCCAAGCAGCTTTCTAGATCTATCCCTGTAGATCTTTATTCCAAGAATAAAGGCTGCTTCTCCCAGATCTTTCATGGAGAATTTTAATGAAAGCCAAGCTTTCACCGACGTTAGCATGGGAATGTCATTGCCTATAAGCAATACGTCGTCGACATAAAGGACAATAAAAGTAAGTGCTCTCCCACTAACCTTCTTGTATACACAAGGGTCATCTGCGTTTTGCACGAAATCATATTCCTTTATGATCTCATCAAAACGCTGATTCCATGACCGTGATGCTTGCTTCAATCCATAAATGGATCGATTTAACTTACAAACCTTGTTTGCAAGTCTAGGTACGATAAAACCGTCAGGCTGTTGCATATAAACATCCTCCAAAAGGTTTCCGTTAAGGAAAGCGGTTTAACGTCCATCTGCCATATCTCGAAGTCGAAATATGCAGCTATTGCAAGCATTATCCGAATGGATTTAATCATGGCAACGGGGTGAGAAGGTTTCGTCATAATCAATACCATATTGTTGACGATACCCCTTGCTACAAGCCTAGCCTTGTACGTTTGTACGTTGCCATCCATGTCGGTCTTCTTCTTGAAGATCCATCTGCATCCAATAGGCTTTACGCCTTCTGGTGCATCAACCAGTGTCCAAACTTGGTTGGCGTACATGGAATCCATCTCGGACTTCATGGCCTCTTGCCATAAAGCGGAATCGATATTTTGTATCGCTTCCTCATACGTAGCCGGCTCATTATCCTCAATAAGATTAATATCTATATGAGGTGAGATCAGGAACCCATACCTCTCAGGTACTGTTCTGACTCTCTCCGACCTACGCGGTCCTTGTGTATGTGAAGTTTGTGGTACAGACTCATCCCGGACGGTCTGTTCTTGTTCCGTCGTTGATTCATTGCCAGGAACAGTATCACCACGATCTTCATCGAGTTCTACTTTCCTCCCACTTACCACTGCATTTAGGAATTCCTTCTCAAGGAAAACCGCATGTAGAGCAACAAATACTTTGTTCTCTTGTGGGTAATAGAAGTAATATCCTTTGGTTTCCCTAGGATATCCAACGAAAAGGCATTTATCAGATTTGGGTTCAAGTTTGGTACCTTCCAAACGTTTAACATATGCCCAGCATCCCCAAATCTTCAGGAAAGAGAAACCTGGTTTCCTTCCTGTCCATATCTCATATGGAGTCTGTTCACAGACTTCGACGGTACCTTATTCAAAATAAGTATAGCACTGTTTAATGCGTATCCCCAGAAGGATATTGGTAGCTCAGTGCGACTCATCATTGACCTCACCATGTCCAACAAGGTGCGGTTTCTCCGTTCGGACACACCGTTTAATTGCGGTGTTCCAGGAGGAGTCCACTGTGAAAGAATACCATATTCTTTCAAGTAATCTTGAAACTCATAACTTAAGTATTCGCCACCACGGTCTGACCGTAATGTCTTATACTTTTCCCTGTTTGTTTCTCCACTTCGTGTCGAAACTCTTTGAATTTCTCAAAAGTTTCCGACTTGTGTCTCATAAGATACACATAACCGTAACGAGATGCATCATCTGTAAAGGTTACGAAGTAGTGAAATCCACCTCTAGCCTGGCTAGACATGGGCCCGCATACGTCAGTATGAACGAGAGCTAACAGTTCTGTGGCACGTTCACCTTTACCGCTAAAAGGTGATTTAGGCATTTTGCCTAAAAGACAAGATTCGCAGACGTCATATGAATTGGGATCAAATTCGTCCAAGTACCCACTCTTTGAAAGTGTGGATATGCGAGTCTTGTTGATGTGTCCCAGACGACAATGCCACATATAAGCTTCATCTTTTAGATTACTCCTTTGAGCCTTTTGTTTGTCATTTTAGGAGATTCATTTATATTCAAAAATATAAAGACCGTTATTTGCAACAGCTGTGCAAATTTCTGTATCATT
The DNA here is from genome assembly GCA_019454045.1 of Zanthoxylum bungeanum. NCBI lineage: Eukaryota > Viridiplantae > Streptophyta > Magnoliopsida > Sapindales > Rutaceae > Zanthoxylum > Zanthoxylum bungeanum. The sequence goes on from SKCR01041533.1 coordinate 102,524, forward strand.
TTATATAAATAACACCCTGTGTTCCTGAATACAAAAGTGTAACCCTGCTGGGTTAACAAAGATACAGATATTATATTCCTAGTTAAACTAGGCACAAATAACAGTTCAAAAGTTTAAGTTCATGCCCTGGGCAGTACTAAAACAAAAGTCCCTACGGCCAAAACAGCAACTGGTGTTCCGTTTCCGACCCGTAGATCCATCTCCCCTGATGCCAGCACCCTGCTATCATGCAGATCCTGCACATCAGTACAAATATGAGCACCACAACCAGAATCAAAAATCCAATTTTTAAAACTAGAAGTATTCATATTTATCTCAATAACAAACATACCAGAGGCAATGGCCTTGCCAGCCTTGATATCCTCCCTCTGCACAATGCTCATTCGGCAGTCACGTTTCCAGTGACCCCTCTTGCCGCAGTTGAGGCAGATGTCGCGAGATTTGTCCTTTGGCTTCCTAGAAGCCACTGTCAACTTGCCTTTACCCTTTTTCTTGAACTTCTTCTTCCTTGCACCTCCAATTGCCTTGGGGCCACCCTTTGGCGCATGAGAGGTCAATGCTAAAATGCGCCTCGCGCTTGCTCCCCTTTAGGAGTTCCTTTCGGACTCCTTCAGCACAGACAACAACTCTCCAAGAGTGTCGTCAGTATCCATCAACTTGTAGTTGACTATGATTTGTTTCCAAGTATCAGGAAGTGACTGCAAGATCATATCTATAGTCAGATCAGCCTCCAAGACTATTCCCATATTGGCCAACTCATCAATATCGGCAATCATTTGAGCCCCATGGGCTTCAACTGATGCGCCATCTGTCATCCGGGAGCGGAAGAGTTTCCTTACTAGCTCGTACCTCTTCATCCGCTTATTGGTGCGGTGAAGATCACGCAATCTTGCCATCATGTTATAGGGATCCAAGTCCCTATTCTGGCGTCTGAAATGCTGAGTCATTGCAGCTAGCATAACTGACTGAGCTTGGTCACAATCATCACTATGAGTTTTCCATAACTCTAGCTCCAGTGGCTCAGTGGGTTTAGGCGGGAGAGGTCTCTGAATAGTATACAGTATCCTCTCAGCCCCAAGCACTATCTTGAGGTTCATTTCCCAGTCGGCAAAGTTTGTCCCTTTGAAGACATTATCGCCCATGATTATGTCGCGGATATTACCTTTGCCAGTCATCTTGACAACTATAGTCCAACTATAAAGTCAACGATGTTATGGGTACAGTCAAACTGTTACATATAAAAAATAAACAATATATTAGTCCAACTAATTATTTAAAATATTGACGAAATAATTTTGAAAGACGCGTAAGGCTAAATATCTGAATGAAATTGCAAATTCAATAATAGCCTCCCACTATTTTCTTCAAGTTTCTAACCCTCTGTAGACAACTCGGGAAATCTAATTTCCTAGTGGGCTAGGATCCCGTTAAATAACACACAACCTTGACTTTGGCCAACAAGTTGTATGATATTTAACTAGGTAGATCTCGAAGATCAATTGGATCCCATCCAATTCCTAGATCCGGTAGGTGGACATCCAAGTCCGAAACATATATATCTAATACATATGTCAATGTATCTAATACATTTTCCTAACCATTTCCTCTGAATCAACTAAGCCTTGGCTTTGGCACAACAAACCTAATGATTCCAGTTAAGCGGGACCCATTGACAAGGAAAATTCGTAATCAATGTCGATGGACAAGAAGTGATCTTGACTTTGGCCAACAAATCACAACTTGGACAGGACACCGATGTGGAACAAAATTCTCATGATTCAAACACATCCTCATTGACAAAGGTCTTGACTTTGGCCAACAAACCAATGCCAATTTCGGATCTTGAGAAAGAATCATTCAACGGAAGGAAAATCGCTTAATATTGTTTGAGGGATTTTTGCGTAATGGCAACCAATTAATTTATCTTTGTTAGGTCTCATCATCATACACCCTTAAGCATGCTTCTAAAACATCATAAAGCGCGTAAAGTAAAATAATAGTGATATGCGGATGTGGATATATAAACAACTTGTTCCTAGAACAAATCACTCCCTTTCCTCTCCCCGTTAGCACTATTCTACTTCTACCCAATTACATAATACAATAAGAGAAACCTCATTTACATTGAGGGGAATTAGGTGAGAAGAGAATACAAAGAGATAAAGAGATAAGGCTGGACACGCAGGTCCAATTTATAAATTCCAAATTTACAATAATTTCTAAAATTACCCTTTCCCTTCTAATATCCATCCGATATACACTATTCATTCATCACATACATATATATTCAAACAAGACATGCTTTTACAACCAATCTAATCCAATTAATTAGTCTTTGTTAAAGTGATCATCCAATGTTCAAACAACGGTTTGATTTTGCGCGAGTCCAACTCGATTGAGAATAAGTACACAAGGTACGAATTCGCGAATTATATCGAACTACTTATTAAATCTTATTTAATTCGTATTCAATACTAATTCAATTATTTAATTCCAAATTAAATGTTTACACTTTAATGTGCTTTAAAGACTTAGATTCTAAATCCAATTCTATTGGGTCTCAAAGCCCAACTAACATCCAATGTTTAATTTAATTCGAGTCAAATGGGCTTTCAATTGATTTTAAGGCTTGGGCTTTGGTCAATGTGGGTCATACCCAATTACCAAGCCCAAATAAGGAATCACCCTTAAGTGCCATAAAACCAATTCAAGCCCATAAGGCCAATTAAATTATTAAAGCCCATTATATTATATTTGGACTTAATGGAGTGATTTAGGCCCAAATTGGATCCAATCCATTTGGCCCAAATCTACTTGGTCCAACCAAGCCCATTATGCCCAAATACAATATTAAAAGCCCAATTAACCAATTAAGCCCATTAATTAAATTTTAATATTCCAAACATTAAAATCCAATTAATTAAAGTGTAATATCAAGATTAACATATTAAACCAAATATTCCAATAATACCCATTTAATTTATTAATCATGTATGTTCAAAATAAATGTCCAACATTAATTTTACAAAAAAAATCAACTCCATTACATGTCTTATGTATTCGGCCAAGGTGAGTTTTTTGTGTATCGATTTGTATTTCAATCCGATTGAATTACTAATCTACGTCCCATACACGTTCTAAGTCATCCAATGATCTTATACACAAAAAAAATATCAAACCACTCCAAGTAGTAATACATTCGGCCAAGGCATGGATTTGGGGAAAAATCATCCAATGCATTTTTCATGAAATTGATTCCATATAACATCATGTTATACACATGCAAGCATACTTATTAATCAAATTCATAAGAAACATGCTTATATCAATTTCATCATGCCATTCGGCCAGGTGAATATTGGGAAAAATCATCCAATGCATTTTTCATAAAATTGATTCCATGTAATATCATTCTATAACATGCAAGCATACTTATTCATCAAATTTCACAAGAACATGCTTCAATCAATTTATCACACCCATTCGGCCAAGGTAGAAATTTTGGGGGAAAAATCATCCAATGCATTTTTCATAAAATTGATTTATGTAATATCATTCTATATACATGCAAGCATACTTATTCATCAAATTTCACAAGAACATGCTTCAATCAATTTATCACCCCATTCGGCCAAGGTAGAAATTTTGGGGAAAAATCATCCAATGCATTTTTCATAAAATTGATTTCATATAATGTCATTTAACATACATATAAGCATACTCATTCATCAAATTTCACAAGAACATGCTTCAATCAATTTTACCCAAATTTTAACCTAAAGTATTTTCATGCTTAAACCTAGCTCAATGATACCATTGTTGGTTTCTATAATATGTCCCAAACAAAGATTAAGCATGTGAAATACTATAAAGAATATATTTTAAACATGAAGTATGGCGGAATCATACTTACAATGCCTTGTGATGAAGTAGAAGATCAAATGGTAGAAGCTCCAAGTTGGAGGATTCGGCCAAGAGGAGGAAGAAGACTTGAAGCTCCAAGCTTTTGTATTCCAAGCTCTTTGATGGTTTCCCTATCACCTCTTTTGATCCCTTGCTTGTGCTAGCAAAAATGGAGAAGTGGAAGATCAAATCTTCCTTGCCCTTGACAATGGTGTTCACGGCAATTTGAGAGAGAAGAGAGAGTTTTTGTGAAATGTCTTGATTAATTAATCTTTGTATACCAAAAATCAATTTATATTTATGTTATAATTTATTAAATTAATAATAAATCTATGACATAAACCATGCAATGGCTTAGAGTGTCAAACACTCAAACTCCATGCAATGCCTTTGAGTGAAATGCACACTATCACCATGCAATGCCTTAGAGTAGAGTGTTTGTACACTATTAACAATGCATGCCATATCAATGACAAGTGTCATGTGGGCCCCACACATTTCCCAATGAAAGTGGGCCCACGTCCACTCACGCGTTCGGGTTCGATATTTCCGAAATACCGAGCTAGCGTCGCGACGTTAATTAAATCGGATTTAAATAAATAATCGCTCCTAGCGAAATTATTATTTACGTCGCTTACGAATTAATTCTAAATTAACTCGTACGCCCGAATTAAAATCTAATTTTAATTTCGCGTCGAAATCGAATTTCGATTATTATATCGAATATAATAATTATATCGATTAATTCCAATTAACCGTTCTCTCTCTCTAAATAAGGCATTTATCCGAGATAAAGTTTCTCCGCAATTAATCCAAGATTAATTAAGTTCGAATCAAATATCATAGGTGAATCTTCAGGAAGCGACCCAAGAGATCTCCGGATATTTTGGCAGTAAATACGGTCGTCGGATAATCCGAACACGTACGTACCTCGTACTACGTCTTTACCGATTTACAAGACAAGGTTGGCTTCTAGCAAAGCGCCATGCCTACCCAATTCTCCAGAAATATTCTTATAGGAATATAAGATCTGTATCAGGCGTAGTATACCGTAGTATTGCGTACATCGATCCAGTATCGGATGGTCACATGCTAGGCCTGGGGCTGGAGATGTGTCTGCCCCGTACGAAACATATATCGGACATCAAGCAACTAGTCTCTTTAAATCGGACAATCCTGACCTTGTCATATTGTCCCGACGGTTGCAACCTTTTATAGAGTACTAGTTCTGTGCCCTGCGTGATCATCACCTCCATATGTCTGAAGCGATACTTCCATCTTGACATTACATCCAGTACACTACGATTCTCGATAAACCCAGAAGAGGTGTACACAGAACCGGTTAAGGTCCCCAACCACAAAACTAAAGTTTACCGATTGTCGCAAGTACTAGCGATGTAAGTCTCAGGTTAAGACCATATACACCTACCCTGATGCGGCCTCCCATAGACACGCAGACATACTACCAATGGGATTCCGCGGGGTCTATCCAGAGCGAAGCTGTTTTCCGTACCATCGGTAAAACACAACCTCCTATCGCACTTGCATAAGTATCCAATACTTAAATATATGAGAACTATGCCGTCGTGCCCTCACAACGTGCACAAGCGCAATACTAGTCTATTCCGCATTATCGATGTCCAGTCTCGATAATACTACGACTAGGGATATTTAATGATTAAACCTTTGGGGACTGATACTGTCTCAATCATCTCAGTCCAGTAGGTACTAATCATATGGACTTTCGCCATTTATAAGTCAAAGTAAATAATATTACAAAACGGCAAAAGGCAATTTCATTATCACATAGTTAATTTTGTACAATAATACAATATCATTTACAAACAGTGACGCTATGGGACATAATGTCTAACAATTCTCACGGATCCAAACGATCCAAATAGGGATCAAAGAGTGTCTGAAAGATTAAGGGCATGTTCCTCTTATGTTCGGTAACACTGAGAGTAAGCAATCGCTACGAGGGCATGATCCCTCCTCGTGCTATGCTTCTCACGGATCCGAAGGATCGAAAGAAATAGGTAGGGATCAAAGAGTGTCTGAAGCACTAAGGGAATGCTCCTCCTTATGCTCGGTAACACTGGAGCAAGCAAACGCCACGAGGGTATCATCCTTCCTCGTGCTATGCGTCTCACGGATCCAAATGACCAAATAGGTAGGGATCAAATAGTGTCTGAATTATAAGGGAATGTTCCTCTCTTAAGCTCGGTAACACTGGAGCAAGCAAACGCCACAAAGGTATCATCCTTCCTCGTGCTATGCTTCTCACGGATCCAAATGACCAAATAGGTAGGGATCAAATAGTGTCTGAAGTATTAAGGGAAAGTTCCTCCTTATGCTCGGTAACACTGGAGCAAGCAAACCCTACGAGGGCATAATCCATCCTCGTCCTATGCTTCTCACGGATCCGAATGACCAAATAGGTAGGGATCAAAGAGTGTCTGAAACATTAAGGGCATGTTCCTCCTTATGCTCGGTAACACTGGAGCAAGCAAACGCCACGAGGGTATCATCCCCCATCGTGCTATTTATCTCACGGATCCAAATGACCAAATAGGTAGGGATCAAAGAGTGTCCGAAGTATTAAGGGAATGCTCCTCCTTATGCTCGGTAACACTGGAGCAAGCAAACGCCACGAGGGTATCATCCTTCCTCGTTCTATACTTCTCACGGATCCGAATGACCAAATAGGTAGGGATCAAAGAGTGTCCGAAGTATTAAATGAATGCTCCTCCTTATGCTCGGTAACACTGGAGCAAGAAAATGCCACGATGGTATCATCCTTACTCGTGCTATGCTTCTCACGGATCCGATTGAACAAGTAGGTAGGATCAAAGAGTGTCTGAAGCATTAAGGGAATGTTCCTCCTTATGCTCGGTAACACTGGAGCAAGCAAACGCCACGAGGGTATCATCCATGTTCGTGCTATGCATCTCACGGATCCAAATGACCAAATAGGCAGGGATCAAAGAGTGTCCTGAAGCATTAAGGGAATGTTCCTCCTTATGCTCGGTAACACTGGAGCAAGCAAACGCCACGTGGATATCATCCATCCTCGTGCTATGCATCTCACGGATCCAAATGACCAAATAGGCAGGAATCAAAGAGTGTCCTGAAGCATTAAGGGAGTGTTCCTCCTTATGCTCGGTAACACTGGAGCAAGCAAAACGCCACGTGGGCACAATCCCTCCTCGTGCTATGCTTCTCACGGATTCGTTGGTCAGAAAAAACGTACGAGAACATTTTCCCCGTAGCTGTATTTCCCGAACAGGGCAGGCCGGCCATCTTACGGGGGCACTCCCTCCCCGCGATTATTATCTCGAAGTATCTCTTATTAATACAAGTCATAGGGTAGTTCTGCTTTAGTTTCGGGGGTTCGACTCTACTACGAAAGGCTTCGCGTGCTCCCTTATGTGCTTCATCCCTTGATGCTGTCTTGATCCTAAAAAATGGAATGAGTTAGGCTGGAGCTCTTCTACCCTGGGTTTTTATGGTAGCACTTGTGATTGATATGTCAAGGATTTGGTGCCTTTCCTGACCCCAAATCATCCCTCCGCGTCGAGTATGTCCCCTGGAATACTAAATATGACTTTCAAGTCTGATTTGGAAAAAGCGAGTGAAGATTTTCTTAACTGAAAAAAGAAAAATTTATTCATATTTGGGGACCTACTGCCCTTCCTAAAACTCTCTGCGGGATATTTTGGGAGAGGGTTTATTTGATCTCCTAACCCTTGTCGGGTTGTTTAGAAAAAAGAAAGAAATGAAGAAGAATCTATTGGAAGTACTTTCTCAACATCTCGGCGTTCCAAGGTTTCCTCAACCGTGTACCGTCCATCTATTCCAAAATGTAGACCACCCGGCCTTGCCAAGGTTTCTTTGGCCGAGAACCCGGATCCTTGCTTATCTTTTCCTCGTCTTTGTTCCCTTGCCTTTTCTGGGTATCTCCTTTAATGCAGAGGGTTCCTCTTTAGAGGGTGGCAAAATAACTCCGAGCTACCTTTTGACTCCCGCATATGATTTCAATCTCGTCCCGGGTAGGAAACTTTAGTTTCAAGTAATGACAAGACATTGCAGCCTTTGTCTTCATCATGAAAGGTCGACCAACAATGACCTGGTAACTGTTCATGCAATCTACCACCGTGAAGTTTGTCATGATCGTCCGATTCCGTGGACGGGTTCCGATTGTCATTACCATTGTATCCTTCCCAATGGAATGACCGTCGAGCCCCCGAAGCCGTATAGGGGAGTCCCATCGTCGGTTAGGCTCGCATACTCCACCCCGAGGCTGTCCAAAGCCTCATTCGAAATTATATCCACTGCACTCCCAGGGTCCACTAAGATTCTGTCTACCTCAGAACCACCGATTGTCGCCTTGATTATCAACGCATCATCATGGGGAAAACTCACCCCTCGAGATCCTCATCCATGAACATATCGGTACTGACCGACCACATTGTATTCCCGAGGCCCGTTCTATTTCTAACACTTCCGACCCCTGAGTCCGGCTATAATTTTTCCTTGACCGGTTAGAGTCCTCGTCTAGTGTTTTTCCCCCTGCGATAACATTCACCTGTCGGCCAGGTGCTATCTGCATGGCCGCCATAACTTCATGGTTAATGTAATTGTTCAAATACCCATTCCGCGCCAAGTCTTCAATTTGCTCCCGTAGGTCTTGGCATCCGTCTGTTGTATGCCCCCGAAGATTATGATGCACGCAATAGGATTTATTATTCCTCATGTCTGGCGGGAATCTCTCCTGAGGTCAGGTTCTATAAAAGACCTCTTCCCTGGATTTCCATGACGATTTGCCCAGTGGTTTTATTCAGAGTAATGTATGCTTCTTCCCTGGTCACATGGTTCACCTGGGTTGAGATTCTTTTCCTGGTCATCCTGATTGTTCCTCCTTGAGGCTTGAATCTCTTCGCCTCGGGGGGGTGTTTTTTGAATTCCCTGTCTAGCTGCGAGGAGCTTCTGCCCTCGTCGTCCTCTCCTTGATAGCTATCCCCCTCCAGGTGATTCTCTCCTCATCTCAAACAAAAACAATTTTTGGGCTGTTTCAAGAGCGGTGGCATAATCCGGTGTACCCCGGATCCTCAGGTGAGTCCACCAGCTTTCCGATCTTTAAGGCCTCCTTTAAACTCTCCAAGGCCTCGAGCGATTCATATCCTCCGACAAGCCTTTAGGGGTTCGTCGTCCCTCTGTTTCATGAGCCTTAATTCCCCAATTGTCTTCTTTGGGACGCAGACCCCCTTTAAGTGCCGAACAAATGACTTTGTGAGTTGCGCGAAGCTTTCGATGCTCCCTGGGGCTAGACTTCTGAACCATAGAATGGCAGACCCCCCAAGGTTAGGGGGAATACTTTGCAAATGGCATCCCCTACTACTCCTTGGACCTCCATCAACAGGAAAAAACTCTCAATATAGGATTTTGGATCAGTGTGGCCTTTGTAGGGCGTCATGGACGGCATGTTGAACCGCCTTGGGAATTTTTCTGACCCTTATTTCTTCCGTGAAAGGAGATTCAACCTCGTCGTCCCGAGCATCTCCCGTGTCCGTTTTGAGGTTCGCGCTCCCCACTGGCCATTTATTTTCTTAACCAAGTTTTTATACTGCTATCTGTGTTACCGTGCCGCCTCCCTGCGACCTTTTTTGCGTCTGTCACCCAAGTGCGGCGTTCCTCATGGCTTGAGATTTCCAGTTCAGTTTCACCATCCTTCATATCTCCCCTTCTGGTGTCGCGGGGGCCATCATAGGAAGAATTGGCGACTGTCTCCGCTTTTCTTCTTCCCACGTATCCTCCGTTTGTAAATCTTTTTCTACCACTACGGACCACATCCCGTAGGGACCCTTCCTCCTCGGTTCATCGTTATCACTCACATCTGCGACCATTTTTCCTTCCGCTATTTCGCCCACTCCTCCGAATGGCTCGGGTCAACAGCTCTCTCATTATTCTTCCCTTCTATCCTCTCCAATCTGTTCATCATGGATTTCAATAGGATTTGATTTTCCTCCATTTCTTTCCTAATATTTTCCTCTATTTTCTCCATCCATTTCTGCTGTTGAACTCCCCGACGACTAGCGATTTCCACCTTCTGCCATCGTCTTAATACGCGAGCTGTTTTTTATTGGAGATCTCCACAGACGGCGCCAACTGTTGACGGCTGCTTTTGGTCTCAGGGCAATATGGGAATATTACCCAGGACAATCTTCCCTCAATAGTGAATTTTTATGGGGGGAGGGGGAACCAAAAGCAAATTTGGGCAAAAGACAGATAATACGCCAATCGACAAAGAGATTTAACGGGTTCGGCGGATCAGATCCAACCTACGTCCACGGGCACAAAATGGGTGATACTTTATTACTGAAATATGCTTCACTGCTCTGTTTTGGTTTACAAGTCGATGGTAATGATATTGATGCCTCTCACGTATACCTTCCCCTTCTATTTATACTAGTAAAGAAATCAGATTCTTTTTCTTATAAGGATTCCTAGTTCAAAACTAAATTCACTCCATTTATCCTATTCGGACACTGACTTGTCAGTTTACCCCATGAAAGTAGGATAACTTATCATTCCATCCCGTGAAAATAGGACGACTTATCTTTTGGGGCATACCTCGCCATATTCTCGGTTTCATACGGTCGGTTTTTTAAAATGGTCTTTTGAACTGAGAATGCTGTTATCGATCTGATAATGCCCGGTCATCCGATCTTATGTGGTCGGATGACAGATCATAAGTGCTCAACCCCTAACTCATGTGGTCGGGGGGTCGGTATTAATGAACTCGATCAATCAAGGGAGTTTACCCTTTTTACCCCTGCCGTATTGCTTAAATATCATAGGACCTGAAAATACCACCAACATATATATATATATATATATTATTATATCCACAATGATCCCTCGTTTGTATTTGTTCTTTGTTATTTTTAAATGATGTCTTTTTATAGGTGCTACCCTATGATCAATTCATGCAGGAGTTAGACGTTGCAAATGAATGAGAACTTGAAGATTTTCTTATCAATGAATGCATGTATGCGGTAAGTATCTTCTGTTGTTTTAGCATTTTTGCACAATCCTGATCAATTAGCTATAGCTTGACATAATCTTCACGTTATGGTTTTTCTTCTCCATTTTCCTCTATGTAGTGTTTTGACAATTAATCAGTTCTGGTCTGGATAATTCTTGCTAGATCTAGGTTCATAAACATTGAAAGCTGAATTTTAACTATGATTTGATATCGTTGGTTTGTGTAAATAGTTTTTGCCTTTTTGGTCTAATCTGATAATTTTTGTTCCTAAATACAGTATCTGGTGTTTTGTAAATAGTTTTTGCCTTTTGGTCTAATTTGATAATTTTTCTTTTGAAAATAATTTGAATCTTTTATTTGTTGGGTTACTATAAGCTTCCCAAGATCGAATTATCAAGCATGAAACAAGTGTAAATACAATCAAAGGAGATGCGGAATACTCACAATGAACGGACTGGATGCTACGAAGAATAACAAAATTTGGTTTCTTCTTCCTTGGAGTCACGGCAGTGAGCGAGCTGCAACAAGTGTCTCCATTTTCGGCTTTGGTCCTCCATGAAATCTTCAAGCTCCAAGCTTCAAAATGGATACCAAGATCACGAAATCACGGCCCTATCACCTTGGTAATGTCTACTAGAGTGTGCTAGCACTTTGATTTTGCAACAAAATCACTCATTTGCCTCTCTATAACTCACGATTTCACTGAAACCAGTGAAGAGAAAAACCAGAAGCAGTGGGCGAGAGAGAGAGAGAAGAAATGGTTGAAGAGAGAGTTGTGTGGTTTTGGCTCCCAAAACACCGTGAGCTAAGGAGCGAGAGAAGAAGAGAAATGTGTATATATTAATTGTTTTCTAAAAACAATTAAACATATACCATAATTCTTTCAAAAAACGTCAAGCATTAAATGCTTGCCATCATCTCACATCAACTCACATCACTCAAAGTGACATGTGATTTGACCCTTGATGTGACTAATGATTTGACGCTTGATTTGACTTGTGTGCCGCACTCAAATTCGAAATGCGAATGCGCTCGTAAATAATCCCGGGCTCGGGTTTCGCTAATTCAAATTAACAAATTTTCCGTTGCGACGCAAATTAAATGATTATGCCTAGCGAAATCA
>SKCR01041534.1:0-59337 GCA_019454045.1 Zanthoxylum bungeanum
TTGCATAACTGTATGTGGGATGAAGCTTGCCAATTGTCCTTTTTATGCAGTGGGTTGTCAATCCACTGTACCTCAATGTATGATGCAACAACACCATCAGGATGACCGACGTTCTCACTTGCTATATATTCTTCAAAAACTTCACAGGGATAAATCTCTGAAGGTTCTTAAAAAACGGATAGAACAGCTCGAAAAGGTAAGTCAAGATATAATTGCATACATTTTTTACTTGTTGATATTTGGTGAAACTAAGCAAAACCCGCCATGATGTTTTGAAATTATGTGAAACCTCCCAACATGGGGTTTTGCTATAAATATTTTGGTTCTGTTGTGTTTTCTTGATCCTATTTTTGGAATGTGATATATCAGTTGGTTTATAATATCTTGTTAAGAGCAAAATTTTCACTTTTTTGAGACAGACATATTTTGATAAGTTAGTCAAAGCTTCAGATGTCAGATCTCTAACCTTTGCAATCAAGGATCTTGAAGCAGAGCTTGGACCTTTCGAAGAGGATACTGTCAACGAGTATAGTGAAGAAGGAAAAGTTAATGAGGAAAGGAAAATCAATGAAGAAGTGAAGTTTGACGACGAAGGGAAAGTTAATAAAGAAGTGAACATTACTGAAGAAGGAAAATTCGATGAAACTGGGAAAGTAAATGAGAATGAGAATGAGAAGATCGGTAAAGAAGGTGAATCAAATGAAGGAGGAAAGAGTAATAAACAAGGAAACGTTAGTGAAGGGGGAGCAGTGAAAGAAGGGACAAGTAATAAACAAGAGGAAGTTCGTGAAGAAGGGAAAGATAATGTCAATGAAGAAGAGCTCATCCGCGATGAAGGGAATTTTAACAAAGAAGGGAAAATTGATGGAGGGAAAGTCAATGAAGATGGGGAAATTGATGATGATGAGAAGAGAGTGAATGAAGAAGCCAAAGCTAATGAAGCGGGAAAAGTTAGTAGAGGAGTTAAAGAAGGGGAAGTACATGAAGAAGGGAAAAATAATGAAAGAGAAGTCAATGAAGAAGGGATAATCCATGATGAAGGGAAAGTTAACAAAGAAGAGAAAGTTAATGAAGAAGGGAAATACGATGATGTCGAGAGAGTTAATGAAGAACGGAAAGCTAATGTAGCAGGAAAGTGAATAAGGGAGAGAAAGCTAGGGAAGAAGGTCACTCTAATGAGGCAGGAAAAGTTACAAGGAAGTTAGATTTAGTGGAGGGAAAACTAATGGAGTTAAAGTCAGTGAAGAAGGGAAAATAAATGCTGAAGTGAAAAATAATGAAGATAGGACTAAAGGAAAGGATATTAAAGAAGAAAATGTTAATGACAGAGAACTAATTAGAAAAGGGCAAAATAATGGAGGAAAAGTTGTTGAAGAAGACAGTGAGAGATCGAGTTTCCAAACTCCTGCGCCAGAGAAAGCTGAAACTCATGTTTAGACATATTTCTTAAGGTCTTTTGAGCAACTTCTGCTTCAAAGACGAGATAAATTCTTTTGCCTTGTATTAAGTTTTTCTCATGTGCAACTTTTTTTTTGATTCCTCCTCCAAGGGCGTAGTAAAATTGGTTTTCAAACATCTTAATAAAAGTTTGTCACCTGGATTTCGAGTCTTAGAGAGAGATTAAAAATATATTTGGACTTGTTCATCCCTTACCTTTAAAAAAACACTTTCTTGGACAACATTTTTTTGATTTGAAATTTTGGAATTGCCTTCTATTACTTGTACTGATTTCTTTGAGGCATATGTATATTTATAATGAGGTAATGCTGTTGTAACCAATTATGAGTTGATGAAATTATGGGACAAGTTTGTTTGCTTTAGTATGGATCTTTAATATATCTATTTTATAACTCATTTTTTTTATTATGGGGAAATGGAACCTAGACCCCTAAGATTTGCTCTAAAATAGCCACACAAACTCTTTTTTGAGACACATAAACCCTCAAAGTTTTTAAAAAATGTCTTTATGGGGGCATAAAGGGTATGTGTTACCATTTTTGAAATCAAAATATTCAAGAGAATCTTTGTGACTATTTCGCGGGTTTAACGTCTTTTTTTCCTTTATTATGTCATAATCACTTTCTCTATCTCAGTAAATTGACTAACAATTCAGCTGATTTGTAAAAACACAAAAAATATACATTGTAATCACCAAGCATAAAACATCCCGTGTCAAAACCCTTTTATGATCTGTTACTTCTTTACCATATATAAAAGAAAATATATTGATGAAATTGTTTATCTTATTCAAAATAAGATATTTACATATGTTGATGGTGTTTTCGGGCACTATAACATTTAAGACAGCACGACGAGGACAGAATGGTAAATTCCCTGACCGATTGAGATCATCAAAGCCGACCCGACCACAACATGTAAAGACCGACCACTTTGGTTCGGATGACCGAGCACTTTAAGGTCGGCAGAAACACTCTCAGCATAAAAGACTGTCATGACCGACCACATAAAGACCGACCAGACGGCGAGACGCGTTCAAGATGACGACACTCTATTCTTGCGGATAAGATAAAGCGAGTTATCCTACTCTCACAAGGAAATGGGGTCAGAATCCGAAAAGGAATAAGAAAAGAGAAGGTAATATCAGGCTAGGAATCCTTGCAAGGAGAAGAGACTAAGTTCAACTAGGATTTCTTATGCAAATAGGAGTCTGATTTCTGTATTACTATAAATAGGAGGGCATAGTATGTGTAAAAATCATGATCAAATCATCAACAGAAACTAGTGATCTGAATCTTCAAGCTCTGACTTGTAGAGATCCGAGAAGAGTGTTTAAGTAATAAAAGTATCATCTTTTTTGTGTCCGTGGACGTAGGTCTGACCAAATCCACCGACCACGTAAATCCCCTTGTTGATTGGTGTGTTATCTGTTTCTGTAAATTTGCCTTCTTTGGCCAAAATAACCCAACAAATCACTATTGAGGAGAGGATTTCCTCGGGAGTGATATACCAATATTACCTGAGACCAAAATCAGCCGTCAACAGTTGTGTTGATGGTGTTTTCAGGCACTATAACATTTAAGACAGCACGACGAGGACAGAAGGGTAATTCCCTGACTGGTTGAGATCATCAAAGCCGACCCGACCACAACATGTAAAGACCGACCACTTTGGTTCGGATGACCGAGCACTTTAAGGTCGGCAGAAACACTCTCAGCATAAAAGACTGTCATGACCGACCACATAAAGACCGACCAGACGGCGAGACGCGTTCAAGATGACGACACTCTATTCTTGCGGATAAGATAAAGCGAGTTATCCTACTCTCACAAGGAAATGGAGTCAGAATCCGAAAAGGAATAAGAAAAGAGAAGGGAATATCAGGCTAGGAATCCTTGCAAGGAGAAGAGACTAAGTTCAACTAGGATTTCTTATGCAAATAGGAGTCTGATTTCTGTATTACTATAAATAGGAGGGCATAGTATGTGTAAAAGGCATCATCAAATCATCAACAAAAAACTAGTGATCTGAATCTTCAAGCTCTGACTTGTAGAGATCCGAGAAGAGTGTTTAAGTAATAAAAGTACCATCTTTTTTGTGTCCGTGGACGTAGGTCGGATCCAAATCCACCGAACCACGTTAAATCCCCTTGTTGATTGGTGTGTGTTGTTTATCTGTTTTGCTAAATTTGCCTTTGGTCCCCCATAACCAAACAAATTCACTATTGAGGGAGGATTTCCTCGGGAGTGATGATATTCCAATATTACCCTGAGACCAAAATCAGCCGTCAACAGTTGGCGCCGTCTGTGGGGAACTCAACAACAAAAAGCAACTCGCGTAGTGAGACAATGGCGGAAGACGGAAGCCACCAACCATCAGGGAGCTCGGCTGCAGATTGGATGGAGAAGATTGAGGAGAACCTTAGGAAAGAAAGGGAGGAAAGCCAAACTCTGCTAAAAACCATAGTAGACCGGTTGGAAAGGATAGAAGGAGCACACAATGGAAAATTCGAGGCCGGGACTAGCCGACGAAGGAACGACATAGCAGAAGGAAAGAGAATTGTCGATATAAGTGAGGACGACAGACCCCGGAGGAGGGATCCTTACAGGGTAAGATCTGTAGTGGTCCAGGGAGATTCCCGGACCGAGGACACATGGGAGGAAGAGAGTGACAAATCGTCACCAGACCCCTCCTATGATAGCCTTCGCAACACCCGGCGAAAGGAGAAAGAATATGACGAAGAAGTACGAGAAGATACCGGCCACGAGAAGCACCACCCCCGGGATAACAGAAAGAAAGGAGACCGCAGGAGGCGGAATGGAACCAAAGATAGCAGCATGAAATCTTGGTTACGGGAGGAGCTGGTCAAATGGGGAGTATACCCCAATGCAGACAGAGGGGATGCTCAGGACGGCAAAGATGAGTCCCCCCCTCACAGAAGAAATAAAATCAGAGAAATTCCCAAAAAGATTCAGCATGCCGACCATGACACCATACAAGGGCCATACCGATCCCAAAACTCACATTGAAGGTTTCGTCCTACTAATGGAGGTGCAAGGGGTAACAGGGGACGCCATCTGCAAAGTGTTCCCCTTAACTCTAGCCGGACCGGCCATTCTATGGTATAGAAGCCTAGCCCCAAGAAGCATCAGCAGCTTCGCACAACTGAGAAAGTCATTCATACGACACTTCAAAGGGGCTTGTGTCCCCAGAAAAACAATTGGAGAACTAAGGCTTATGAAACAAGGAGACGATGAACCTCTGAAGATATTTATTGAAAGATACCATAATATGGTACTCGAAGTCGGAGGGTATGAATCCCCCGAGGCCCTGGAAAGCTTGAAGGGAGCCTTGAAAGTCGGGAGGCTATGGACCCATCTAAGGATCCAAGACACCCCGGACTACGCCACCGCTCTGGAGGTGGCCCGAAAATTCGTTTTGTTAGAAAACGAAGAGAAAGTATCCCGAAAAGGGAACACCATCAGAGAAAGAACCGAGGGAGGGTGCCCCCCGCCGAACAGAAAGAGAATCCAGAAAACCACCCCGAAGCACAAAGAATTCAAACCACTGCACCGGGACAATCAAGAGAGAAGGGCGCCGACCCAAGTAAACCATGTGGTCGGGGAAGATGCATACATTCCCCTAAAGAAACCACTAGGGCAAATTGTCATGGAGATCCAGGGGAAAGGCCTCTTAGTGGAACCCGACCAAAGGAGATTCCCCCCGGACAAAAGAAACAAAAGGCTTATTGTGTACACCACAACTCCAAAGGACATGCAACAGACGGATGTAAAGATCTGCGAGAGCAAATGGAAGATCTAGCACGAAACGGGTATCTCAACAAATACATTGACCACGAGGTCATGACAGCCAGACAAAGAGCACGTGGTCGCCAAATCAATATCATCGCAGGAGGAAGAACACTGGCCGGAAACTCTAACCGGTCAAGGAAAGATTACAGCAGAACCCGAGGACCAGATGTCTTAGAAACAGAGCAGGGCACAGGGCTACAGGGAGGCCGGTCGGTACCATAATGTTCACTGATGAGGATACCCGAGGAGTAAGTTTCCCTCATGACGATGCATTGATAATCAAGGCAGTCATCAGCGGGTCGGAGGTAGACAGAATCCTAGTGGACCCCGGGAGCGCAGTTGACATAATTTCCAGAGAAGCACTGGACGACCTAGGGGTAGAATATGCAACCCTGACCAACGATAGCACTCCCTTATACGGTTTCGGAGGATCAGCCGTCATCCCACTAGGAAGAATACAGTTGGCAATAACTGTCGGGACACATCCTCGGACCCGGACGATCATGACAGACTTCACTGTAGTAGACTGCATGAGCAGTTACCAGGCCATCGTCGGGCGACCCTTCATGATGAAAACAAAAGCCGCGATGTCCTGCTACCACCTGAAACTGAAATTCCCCACTCGGGAGGGGATTGGAATTGTGTGCGGAAGCCAGAAAACAGCTCGCAGCTGCTTCGCAACTCTCTCACGAGAAACTCTCTGCATCACAGAAGACAACCGAAAACGACAAAGGAACCAGGGAGAAGAAGAAGAAGAAGAAAAGCCCAGACGCCTGGCCAAACAAATAAGGGACAGGAATTCAAATACAGAGCCTCTCTCAAAATGACCCACAGAGAGTTGTAAGAAGGGCAGTATGTCCCCAAGTATCAATAAAAACTTTTTTATTTATCCGCCCTTCTAAAAAATAAAAGTTTGCAAAGAACTCGGGGACATACTCAATGCAACAATCCAAAACATAAGGAGAGAAATATGCCCTTAATGTTCCAAACAGCTCGGGGTCGGGTACATCCCACCGAGTCAGCCTTCGGACTGGGGACGTAACATTCCCCCAGGTCCAAGTGCCTTTCTCAGCTCGGGGTCGGGTACATCCCACCGAGTCAGCCTTCGGACTGGGGACGTAACATTCCCCCAGGTCCAAGTGCCTTTCTCAGCTCGGGGTCGGGTACATCCCACCGAGTCAGCCCTTCGGACTGGGGACGTAACATTCCCTCAGTTCCAAGTACCTTTTTCAGCTCGGGGTCGGGTTACGTCCCACCGGGTCATGCCTCATTGGACTGGGGACGAGACATTCCCCCAGAACCAAGTATCTCTTTAGCTCGGGGTCCTCAGGGACATACTCGATGCATAGGATCCGTGAGAAGCATAGCACGGGGAGGGATGATACCCCTGTGGCGATTGCTTGCTCCAGTGTTACCGAACATAAAGGATATGCCCTTAATGTATCGAACACTCTTTGATCCTCACTTACCCGATGTAATGGATCCGTGGGAAAGCATAGCACGGGGGATGGTGATGCCCCCGTGACGATTGCTAGCTCCAGTGATACCGGACCTAAGGAGGAATGTGCCCTTAGTATCCCGGACACTCTTTGATCCATTCATCATCTCGGATCCGCGAGAGACGCAGCACGGGGATGCGTTGTGCCCCTGTAGCGTGTGCCTACTCCAGCGTGGTAAGGAGGAGCCCTCATACAATACACAGGCTCCCCAGTGAACCGACGTGTAGAGGATGTGCCCTTACCAGTCAAACGCTCTTTTTGATCCGAATCCTGGTTCGCCGGGACGCTGAATTGAAAGATTCAGAATTGTGTTTTGGAGACCTCGGGCAGGACGCTGTTTTGAGGCATCCATGTTGTTATTCTTTTTGCAAAAAAACGTTTTCATGGGATAGGTGCTAAGTCACCCCCGGCTTTTGATTTTATTTCCGAAACTTGTTTTTTTTTTTCGCCGGTCTGGCAGAGGGACGCCCATGCCGGATTAGGCAGGACTTCAAAAGGTTGATTCACTTCCCTTCTATACAAGTCCCAAAATTTATTCGGCTCGGGGCTGGATTCGTTCCGCCGAGGCCACTTGGATTACCTGGCTCGGGGCTGGATTCGTTCCGCCGAGGCCACTTATTTATTCGGCCGGGGCTGGGCTGGATTCGTTCCGCCGAGGTCACTTGGTTTCTCTCAGCTCGGGGTCGGGTTACGTCCCACCGAGTCCGTCCTTTTGGTCTGGGGACGTAACATTCCCCCAGGGCCAAGTGTTCATTCAGCTCGGGGTCGGGTTACGTCCCACCGAGTCGGTTTCTTTGGACTGGGGAGGTAACATTCCCCCAGGTCCAAGTCTTTCACTCAGCTCGGGGTCGGGTTATGTCCCACCGAGTCGGTTTCTTTGGACTGGGGAGGTAACATTCCCCCAGGTCCAAGTCTTTCACACAGCTCGGGGTCGGGTTATGTCCCACCGAGTCGGTTTCTTCGGACTGGGGAGGTAACATTCCCCCAGGTCCAAGCCTTTCACACAGCTCGGGGTCGGGTTACGTCCCACCGAGTCGGTTTCTTCGGACTGGGGAGGTAACATTCCCCCAGGTCCAAGTCTTTCACACAGCTCGGGGTCGGGTTACGTCCCACCGAGTCAGCCTCTTTGGACTGGGGAGGTAACATTCCCCCAGAGCCCGTCTTTCACTCAGCTCGGGGTCGGGTTACGTCCCACCGAGTCAAACTCTTTCGATTTGGGGAGGAAACATTCCCCCAGAATCAAGTCCATTACTCAGCTCGGGGTCAGGTTATACCCCTCCAGGTCATGATGACCCCTGAAAGGTCTCGAAATTGTTCGGACCAGGAAAAGAAAAAAAGGAGAGAAACACGAAATAAACATAAAATATATGTGTGTATGTCAAAATACAAACTGTAATGTTATTACAAAAAGCAAAGTGTACACAGGGCCCCGGTCGGGTTACCCTTTCTCATTCAGCCCGCACAGGGGCAGGAATTTCTTCCTCAACTGGCTCAGATGGCGGGAGGACTGGCTCGATCTCAGGAGGAGGAACAGCTGCTTCATCCTCGGCGGCATGGGAGACCTCTACTTCAGGGACGGGAGGAGGGATCTCAAGGCAGTCCTCGCCGGAGGCTGGAATATCAGATCGTCCTTCTTGGGAAGCTCCAGAAGCGGGAACCGAAATCGGGTCAGGATCCATCACCTCCTCGGGAGGAGGAGGGAGCCACTTCCGGAACTCCTCCTCAGAAATATCCCCCTTGCAATAGCTGATAGCCGCATGAATAGGATCCATATTCAAACCTGGCAGCACCATCGGTATCAGCTCAGCACAGTCACCAACTCCCTCTAGGCGGATAGCCTCTTCTCGGCCTCAAGATCGGCCTCTCTCTCCTCAAGCTCGGCCTCTTTCCTCTCAAAGTCATCCCGGGCCCGCGCCATTTGTTCTTCATTGGCCTTCAATTTGTTTCAACACTGGCCACCTTGGCCTTCAAAACGCCAATTTCAGATTGGGCGGTCTTCAAATCCTCCCGAGCATTGTCAGCAAGCTTTCGCTCCAGCGCAGCAGCAGCCTTAAGAGCCTTATTAACTTTGAAGTTCTCAATGGCAGTCAACTCAAGGTTCTGAATCACCCCCTCCCGATCAGCCAATTTAGCCTCCACTTCCGTAAGGCGATTCTGAAGTCTCTGGGCCTGACCACCCTCGGACAATAGGCTCAAAAGAAGGTCCTTGTTCTTCGCCATGAGGTAAGTAGCCTGCACAAATAACAAAGAAAGTCAAGACGCGAGATGAAGAAGCGAGAACCGAAATCAGAAAAAAGAAAGGAGAGAATAAAACTACATTTGCCATCTGAGAGCTCATCTCGGTGACCACAGCCTCGGGCGAGATATCCTCATATCTCGAGACCTCCCCAGGGGGAATCACCTCGGCCAATTCATTGAAAGCCGGCACTAAATGGGAAGTGGCCTCCCGGATGCTTTCTCCCAAATCATCCACCCCGAGGATTACAGAACCCTTTTGCTTCTTGGAGGAGCCCACAGATGATTTTCCCCGGCGAACGTCTTTCTTCTTGCCCGGGACAGGATCCTCCTCCTCCTCTTGGACCAGCTCGGTCTCCTCTGACCCGAACTGACGCCTCCTCTTCCTAAGAGGCTTCGGCGGACTGACAAGACGAGCAGACCCCGACGACTGCACCGGGAGAAGACAGATCACGAGCAGCCGGCTGAACTCTCCCTTGAGACGCCCTCTCAGCCCCTGCAGGATCAGGTGTGCCCGGGAAGTTCCAGTTTCCGCATGACCGGCCTTCTTCATAGTACCGGCCAACTTCTCAAGAAACTTTGGCCTCTTCGACATGCCTACAAAAAAGGGGGAAAAAGGAAAATCAGGACCCGAGCATATAACAAAGATATCAAACATGATGAACAGGGAAATCAAACTAAACAGTCAGCAGTCATCTACCTATCCGACCTGAGACCTCCGAAGGGACGGTCCGAGTAAGGCCTGACTCAACAAAGGCCGCATCATTAACCAATTCCCTCCAGTGGGCAGCATACCGACGAGCCCAGCCTACCCGCCTCCGAACCTGACGAGAAACCTTGGGAGCATCTCGCCAACAAGCTGGGAGGAACCAGAGAAGTTAGAAACCTAAGAAACTAAGAACGGGAATAATAAAAAAAAAAAAGAGAAGAGGGGGTATTAAACTCCTAACCTCCCGCCCTGAAGATGTCTGGAACCGAGACGTCATCCTCAAACGATCTCAGAACCCGACCCCAATCCCCAGTAGCCCAGAACCAAAGATCCTTGAAATTCTTGTTGGAATCGGGGAGTTTCTGGACAAGGTTGGACGAGCTATCATAAGCAGAGAGGTAATACCAACCATAGTGAGTCTTTGGGTTAGACTTCAAACGGTATAACCTCTTCACCTCTTCCAAACAAGGTACACCTAAACCTGCCCGGTGCCAAACCACATATATGCCGGCCAGAATCCTCCAGCTATTCAAGCTCAATTGGCAAGGGGCAATCTCCATCTCGGCCAGCATCCAAGCAAAATAACGTTGCATCGGCAGCCGTAGCCCACACTCAAAAAAAACAGGAAGAAGTGCCACCGAGCCCTCATCAGGCTGACTAGCACGATCCATCGGGCCTGGAACTTCAAGGGCAATATCTATTGGGATGTCATATCGTTGCCGCAACAGCGCCAGATCATCCTCAGTTATTTTAGAGGGGCGTTCATGTCCAGAGCCGACGACCCAAGTTCACCGGGCTCTGGGTCCTTCCGAGGAACCCTCTGATGGTAGGAGTCTTGTTCAATCTCAGAAGGAGTAGGGGTAGTGTCAAGGTCTTCTACACTAGGTGCCCCCGAGCCCGAGGAGAGCTCCTCAGCAGGGGGAGTTGAGATATTAGCAGGCTTTTCAGGGGAGGAACTGCTGTCAGACATCCCTGACACCCACAGAAAAAAAGAAGGAAGGGGAAGTCAGTCTACGGCTAAAAGAAACTACCCACGGTTTCCATGTTAGCTAAAGCAGGTGGTCTCTAAAAGTGCCCTAAAGCAGAACCCAGCAAACCATAAATCTTTCCCTAGCAAAACACAGATTCATGAACACAAAAAAGGAAGAGGTCGTTCAGAGGACTTACTTGTTCTTCTCAGAAAAGGCAGAAGGTTGTTCAGTACGGGTGTGCCCGTTCCTTATGTTCACAGCACGAAGAAGAAAAAGACCACGGTTGAACTTCGAAAGCACGGAGTTGGGCAAATCACAGAGATATTTGCAGAAAGAAGAAGAAATTGCCGAAAAAGATTGAACAGTGAATGCCTCGCCCTCTTATAGTCATGACCAAGACGCTCGTGACCATTGGATCTAAGAGAAGAACCCGGATGAACGCCAGGTGTCGACTGCAAAAGGGGTCTCCCAAGTTCAGACGAGTCAGCCCTGGCTGTCTCACACGGCCCCTGAGAAGACGCCTCTGCACGGTCGATTCGTCCCTTTTTTGGCGGGAACCCGGCGGATGTTTGACAAGTGTCAAACTTAGAAGAAACCCTAAAGTTGATTTGATAGGCATTTAAACGGACGTGACTGATTGCGTGTCTCAAGACGAAACGCTTAAAAAGAGGCAACAAAGCATTTCTCAACCCCGGACCGACCTTCAACAGAGCAAGTAAGAAACACCTTCTTTATATAGTTCCCGGCACCAACTTGCACGCTTGTTGGAACCGAGAACTAGGGGACAGATGTTGATGGTGTTTTCGGGCACTATAACATTTAAGACAGCACGACGAGGACAGAAGGGTAATTCCCTGACCGATTGAGATCATCAAAGCCGACCCGACCACAACATGTGAAAGACCGACCACTTTGGTTCGGATGACCGAGCACTTTAAGGTCGGCAGAAACACTCTCAGCATAAAAGACTGTCATGACCGACCACATAAAGACCGACCAGACGGCGAGACGCGTTCAAGATGACGACACTCTATTCTTGCGGATAAGATAAAGCGAGTTATCCTACTCTCACAAGGAAATGGAGTCAGAATCCGAAAAGGAATAAGAAAAGAGAAGGGAATATCAGGCTAGGAATCCTTGCAAGGAGAAGAGACTAAGTTCAACTAGGATTTCTTATGCAAATAGGAGTCTGATTTCTGTATTACTATAAATAGGAGGGCATAGTATGTGTAAAAATCATCATCAAATCATCAAAAAAAACTAGTGATCTGAATCTTCAAGCTCTGACTTGTAGAGATCCGAGAAGAGTGTTTAAGTAATAAAAGTACCATCTTTTTGTGTCCGTGGACGTAGGTCGGATCCAAATCCACCGAACCACGTTAAATCCCCTTGTTGATTGGTGTGTTATCTGTTTTCTGCTAAATTTGCCTTTGGTCCCCCATAACCAAACAAATTCACTATTGAGGGAGGATTTCCTCGGGAGTGATATCCAATATTACCCTGAGACCAAAATCAGCCGTCAACAACATATGTATTTACAAGAAAATATAATAAAAAAATTGGACGACGAGCACCAATTGTTAGGGTCAGTGCTGGAGCGTCAATCCGAATTGTATTTATGTCTGGTCATGAATACGAACATTTCTTTTTCCATAATGTTGATGGTGATTTTCAGCTTCCATAAGTCAGAATCCCTAGGAGGGGTAAAAATGAGGATTGCAATTAGCAGACAAAAGATCAAAATCATTGTGAAGGGAAGAGGTCGGCAAGAGGACCGAACCCGAGGTGCATGCTGGGACACCGAGGTGGTCATGTACGAGATGGTTAAGTCCGACAGCGCTGGGACGTTCATGAAGACTTACCCGATGTGGTCAGGACAGCCTCGACATCAGACCCTCATTATAAAATGGATTGACTCACTCCTCCCACATTCATTATTGATTCCAAATTCCTTAACAATTGATTTGGTGGAGAAGTACACGCCACTTGTTAATGTAAAAATGTGGAATTGTTTTTTAAAAAGTGGTGGTAATTGGCTTATTTTTGGCCACTTTCGGTGATAAATAAAAAATATATATTTTCTCTTTCTTTTGGAAGTTGCAATGGCTGAAACATTCATTCATTTTAGAGCTTCAAAGTGTTCTTATAGAGACAAAAAGAAAGTGTTGAAATAAGAATCAAACTTAAATAAATTTGAAGATTTTGAGGTAATCTTTAATATTCTTAAGCTTAAAAAATTTATTTTCATTGTTCTTGAGTAATTAGAATTGTTCCAAGGTTTATTTTGTTTCTCAAAATTGGGGTTTTTTTTAAAAAAAAATTGGATGATGAATTGTGTGGCTTTGAGCATGTATATATATATATACTTTGAACTAAATTAGTGTAATTTATGCTCAATTTGTTGTTCTATAACTAGGTTGTCATTCTAGAGTGTAATGATCATTTTTATTATGCATGGAATTATTATATACTTTTTCATTAGTGGTGACTTTGATTTGGTGTAAGATTAATTTGATTAGTCTTGAGAAAATTGAATTTAAAGCATGAAAAATTATGTCTTTCGTTCACTATTTTGACCTAGAAATTTGGAAATTTTGTGATGAAAAATATGTCATTTAGATGTGTTTGATATGTATTGGGAGTTATGATAATTTTCGGAAATTGTTTCGGAGTGAA
Source organism: Zanthoxylum bungeanum (assembly GCA_019454045.1). Taxonomy (NCBI): domain Eukaryota; kingdom Viridiplantae; phylum Streptophyta; class Magnoliopsida; order Sapindales; family Rutaceae; genus Zanthoxylum; species Zanthoxylum bungeanum. The sequence goes on from SKCR01041534.1 coordinate 13,361, forward strand.
AATTAGCTAAAACAGCAAAAAAACGGCTTTACCGAGTGAGTTTCGGGCTTACTGGGTAACAGATGTCCAAACAATGAATTAGTCATTGTTCAGGCAGTCAATGAACTACCCAAATGTTATTGGGGCTGATCTAGACAGCCCTCGTATGGTCTCGGTTGGTCTGTTCGACTAAAAACACGTTTGATGTTATTTTACGGAAAATCATTTCCGTAAAGGTTTCATAATATTTTCATTATTAATTAAGCCGTTAATTGATATCGAATAATATGTTTATGTGAAAGATGAATAAATTATAGATATTGGATATTGGATAATTTGTTCAATAAGCTTAACAAATTTTAAATTTATGATTTCGCCTGGACCGCGCTTCCGCGGCGAATAACCCAATCAAAATGGTATTAGAGCATGTATAACCCTTTATCCATCACATATTTTATGTTTGATATATGATATATAATCCAATTTTGATGTTTATACATGTGTTGTGATATATGCCCTAGAACATTATGTAATGTGTAAACAAAATTTTTTGTTTAAAATAAAAGATGCATTGTTGATTTATTAATTGTTTTGATTTAAATTGCATATTGTAAATTATCATGTTTACCATTGATTACTCATATACCTTCAGACTTAGTATATGAGCCGCATACACAAGATGATTTAAGTTTGAAGTTAGTAATCTAAAATAGTCCATAGAGAGCAAACAAAATGAATACTTTGTTTGTAATTTATCTATAGCTACGATCCATTCTATAATTGTATAACGACCTTGATATAGGATCGTCCATGTGGTGAAATGAGAATAGAGGCACCTTATATGATGTGATCATATAGGACTGAACCCAGATAGAAATGAATTTCTTATAATATCCGTTAAATAAAGAAATTTATTTCAATCTACTTGATGGTCATATATGCATTGATCTGAATCTTGAATGTACTACGAACTCCTGCATGACAGGCCATGTCCTTTGATTTGCAAAGGTGAGGTTGGTGTAGAAATCCTGACCAATAGCTACGTATTTTGGGGACATGGTTTGGTGTGTAGCTGTGGATGTTTTACATATATATGGAATTCACTTATTCTTGAAGTAGAGGGGTATCTTCCTTAAGGGTTGATTTGGTACTTGAATGATTAGAACGCTCAAGTCTTTCTATTATGAATAGAAAGATTAATATTAAAAATAGTTATGAATAAATCGTTCATTTAAGATACCATGGTACTTAAGGTTAAATTAATTAGAGGAGTATAACAGATATTTTGACACGGCTCTAGTTATGAGATACTCATGAAGGATTAATTCGTATGTAATGACTATATCGATGTACATCAACTTAATTCGACTTATATAATATATCTACGGCAACGAGAGTACAACTTTAGATTTTTAGTGGAATAACCTAAAGTTAACAATTCAGAATATTTAATTAAAGAGTTTAATTAATATTTCGAGATTATTGGAGCTCGGAACTGTAGGTTCATTTGGTCTCCGTGCTAGCTCGACATACTATAGCAAATTAAATATAATTGGATAGTCCAATTATAAACTCACATATATTATTATATTATTAATGTGATTAATAATATGTTTGTCACACATGTAACCTTATAATATATTTAATATAAAGTTTTTTAAGTAAATGATTATAAGATAATCATTTAATATTTAAGATTTTATAAATGTTAAATTATGTTATATAATTTTGTATTGATTTTGAATTAATGAGTTTAAAATTTGATTTAAGAAACTCATTATTTAAAATTGGTAGTTACATTTCCTTTCATGGTAACATGTTTAATGTATTTATTAAGTCATTAAATAAATTTTTGATGTTACAAAATAAGCAAGGGCCGGCAAGATTTCACATGGGAGGGGAAAGGTTTTTTATTTAATTTTTGACAACTTAAACCCTAAGTATAAAAAAATATATGATTTTATGTTCACATACTCTCACTTTGAAAAACTCTAGCCACCCTTGTTCTTTTTTTATCTCAAGAGTTGAAAGAAAAAGAAAGAACACGAAAAGAAAAAAATATTTAGTGTGACAACTTTTCTTTAAAAGTTTAGATATCAAGATTGTGAGTGAAGCCTACACTTTATTTTGTTGGTAACGAGTCAAAGCACATAATATAAATTACTGTTGACGTAAAAACCTTTTTACTTCTCTTTCTTGCACCATTCGGCATTGAGCAGAAAAATATGCTCATTGTCGCCATTTTATACACTTGTTAGTGCTCCGTTTATGTTGTGATTTTGTCCAGAATTTTTAGGAAAATAAAAGACTATTTTGTGGAATTTTTGGGACTGTTCTGGAGTCATTATTTTTTCCAAAACATTAGCAGAAAAATCAGTGAACAACCAGCATAAAAACAGTGAGCTATATGGGGTAAATGGTGTTTTCGGTGTGCAAAACAGTCTAGTTTTGGGGCTACTGTTCTGGAATGTTCAGTGGATGTTCGGGGCTGGAAATATCATTAAAAACATAAGCAAAACAAGTCCAAAGAAGCAAGACATTTTCGGCTAAGAATGGGCAAAGACAGAAAAAAATTCAAGGTCGATCCAGGTGTCTAACACGTTTCCGCCGCACGGGAAATCATTTCCTATAATTGGCATCTAGAGCTAGGTTGAAAAGTATGCTGCCACTATTTTGGACGATATAATCACTCCAAAACGTCCATAAAATTCCCATTTGTGTTCCCAAATTTTATGGGCAAAACAACTCACAAACAAACAAGCAAAAGTGGTGGCAGTGAGCATAATTTTTTGCTCACTGCCGTGAGTACAAGGGTAGGGAAGAATGGAGAATTTACTTCGACATAAAATAATCTTCCGTGTTATGACTCGCTACCAGCAAAAGTTAGAGTGGGCTAGACTCACACCACAATCCATAAACGATTTAGAGATTAAAAGTATCACATACTTATTTTTCTTATTCTTTTTCTTTCAACTCTTGAGCGAAAACTAGAACAATGGTGGTTAGGGTTTCTTCCAAAATAATTAGGTTGAAAAGGAAAAATAATTTCTCTTTTATATTTAGGGTTTAATTTGTTGTCAAAAAATAAAAGAAATCATTCCCCTTCCAATCACAAAATTCGGCCATGGGCCTTGTGGTAGCAAAAATTGATTGAATTTAATGTCTTCATTAAGACACAAATTTGTTGCCAAAAGAAAGTTATGTAACTTCCGTTCCAAATCAAGAGTTTCCAAAATATATTTTTGGAAATCCATTAATTCAAAATCTTTATTAATTATACAATATAATTTATAATAAATAATTATCATATAATCATTTATTATGAAAACAATATATTAAAATTAATAAATAGTTTCAAGTGCGACAAAAATATTATTAATCATATTAATAATATATGTGAATTTATAATCGGATTATCCAATTATATTTAATTTGTTACAGTATATCGAGCTAGCACTATGACCAAATGGACCTACAGTTCCGAACTCCAATAATCCTAAAATATTAATTAAACTCTTTAATTAAATATTCTGAATTATTAACTTTAGGTTATTCCACCAAAAACCCAAAGTTGCACTCTTATCATCGTAGATATATTATAAAAGCCGAACTACGTCGGTGTCCATCGATATAATCATTACATACGGATTAACCCTTCACGAGTATCTCATAATTAGAGCCGGATCAAAATATTATTATACCCCTCTAATTATTTACCTTAAGTACAATTGATTATCTAATGAATAATTTATCATAACTATTATGAATATTAATCTTTCTATTCGTAATAAAAAGACTTGAGCGCTCTAATCGTTCAAGTATCGAATCAACCCTTAAGGAAGATACATCGCTGCTTCTCGCAAGAAGAAATGAACTTCATATCTATGTAAAAAGTCATCAACTACACACCAAACCATGTCCCCAAAGTACGTAGCTATTGGTCAGGATTTCTACACCAACTTCACTTTTGTATATCAAAACAGACATGACATGTCATGTAGGAGTTTGTAGTACACTCAGAATTCAGATCAATCTATTTATGACCATCTAGAATATTGAAATGAATTTTTTTTATCTAACGGATATTATAAGAAATTCATTTCTATCTGGGTCCAGTCTTATATGATCACATCATATAAGGTGCCTCTATTCTCATGTTACCACATGGAAGATCCCGGATCAAGGTCGTTCTACACCAACTTCACTTTTGTATATCAAAAGACATGACATGTCATGTAGGAGTTTGTAGTACACTCAGAATTCAGATCAATCTATTTATGACCATCTAGAATATTGAAATGAATTTTTTTATCTAACGGATATTATAAGAAATTCATTTCTATCTGGGTCCAGTCTTATATGATCACATCATATAAGGTGCCTCTATTCTCATGTTACCACATGGAAGATCCCGGATCAAGGTCGTTATATAATTATAGAATGGACCGCAGCTATAAATAAACCACAAACAAAGTATATGTTTTGTTTGCTCTTTATGGACTGTTTTGAATTACTAACTTCGTATTTAAATTCTCTTGTGTATGGCACTCATATACTAAGTCTGAAGGTATATAAGTAATCAAGGGTAAACATGATAATTACAATATGCGATTTAAATCAAAATAATTGATAAATGAACAATGCATCTAATATTTTAAATAAAAAATTATGTTTACATATTACATTAAGCTCTAGGGCATATATCATAACAATCTCCCACTCGCACTATAGCAAATAGGATATGTCACGTGATCATATACCCTCTAGGTGACCTTCAAATACATTAACCAACAAGTTCTTTGTAAACGGATCAGTCAGGTTATCTGTAGATGCTATCTGTACTATCTTTCTAATAGATGATATTTCCCCTCTATATGATTTCCTCTTTGTGGTTTCTTGGTTCTTTGGAGTTCTCCAATGCACCACTATTATCACAATAAAGTGTGAGTGATTTTTTAATATCTAGAATAACTTCCAGATCTCCCAAGAATTTCCGAAGTTAGACTACTTCCTTAGCTGCTTCGCAAGCTCCACACAATGGCCCCACCACCTAGGGTAAACAATAATCCAGATATTGATTTCCTAGAATCGACATCCGTCTGAAAATCAGAGTCTGTATATCCCCTGAGGATCATATCTTCACCATAATATACAAGCATATAATTTCTCGTTCTCTTAAGATACTTGAGAATGTATTTCACAGCTATCCAATGATCTATTCATAGGTTAGACTGAAACCTACTGACTACTCCCACTGCAAAACAGATGTCTAGTCTCGTGCATAACATAGTATAGTAAGACTACCAAATGCTGATGCATATGGGATATGTCTCATTTCCTCAACTCCTTGAGGTGTCCTAAAAGATTGTTCTTTTGACAAATGAATTCCATGTCGGAACGAAAAATTACTTTTCTGGGAATTATGCATCCCAAATCACACAAGGATGTTGTCAATATAGGATGCCTAAGACATAGGTAATAGTTGTTTCTTGCTATCCCAAAGAATCAGGATCCCAAATACATAATTGATCTCTCTCAGATCTTTCATTTGGAATTGGTTAGCTAGCCAAGATTTCATGTCTGATAATATTCTTACATCATTCTCAATGATTAAAATATCATCAACATACAACTCGAGAAAAATCACCTTACCGTCAATGACATGCTTGTATACACAAGACTCATCGATGTTCGGCTCAAAATCATAAGACTTGTTGGGATATATGCTTTAGACCATCATGTAATGTAAACGATATTATATTTTATGAAATAAACTGATGTATTCATTTATCAAAGTGTTTATTTAATATCGTATATTATAAATTATCTTGATTACCTTAGATTACTCATGTGCCTTCAGACTTAGTGTATGAGTGTCATACGCAAGAGGATTTAAGTCTTAGTAATCTAAAATAGTCTATACAGAGCAAACAAAGCGGGTACTTTGTTTGTGGTTTATCTATAGTTGCTGTCCATTTTATAATTGTATGGCAACCTTGATCTGGGATCATCCATGCGGAGACATGAGAATGAAGGCACCTTGTATGATGTAATCATATAGGACTGACCCGGATAGAAATGAGTTTCTTATAATATCCGTTAAATAAAGAAATTCATTTCAATCTACTAGATGGTCATATATGGATTGATCTTAATCCTGAGTGTACTACGAACTCATGCATGGTAGGCTATGTCCTTTGATTTACAAAGGTGAGGTTGGTGTAGAAATCCCAGCCAATAGCTACGTACTTTTGGGACATGGTTTGGTGTGTAGTTGGGGACGTTTTTCATAGACATGGAGATCACTCCTTCTTGCAAGAAGTAGAGGAGTATCTTCCTTAAGGGTTGATTCGGTACTTGAACGGTTAGAGCGCTCGAGTCTTTCTATTACGAATAGAAAGATTAAAATTCATAATGGTTATGAATAAATCGTTCATTAGAGAATCAATGATACTTAAGGTAAAAATAATTAGTGGGGTATAACATATATTATGACCCGACTCTAATTAAGAGATACTTGTGAAGGATTATTCCGTATGTAATGACTAAATCGATGGACACCGGCGTGGTTCAGCTTAATTATCTATCTGCGATAACTAGAGTGCAGCTTCAGGTTTTTAGTGGAATAACCTGGAGTTAATAATTCAGAATATTTAATTAAGAGTTTAATTAATATTCTAGGATTATTAAAGCTCGAAACTGTAGGTCCATTTGGTCCTCGTGCTAGCTCGATATACTATAGTAGATTAAATATAATTGGAAAGTCCAATTATACACTCACATATGAAAATATTATTAAATGATTAATAATATTATTTTGTCACACTTGAAACTATATATTAAAATTAATATATGATTTTAAAAATTATATGATAATTATTAATACATGAAATTAAATTATAATATGATATAATTTAATAAGGCTAAATTTGGAATTTCTAAATTTTGGCTTTATTTTAGTAGTTACATATTTTTGAAAAGTAATAACTCTTTAGTTTTGTAACATATTTTTCCATTATGGAAATTAATATTAAATGTTACAAAATTATTAAAAAATAATGCCATTGCCGAAAATAAGCTAGGTGAATCTCAAGGGTTTTATTTGTTTTGGAAACAAATAACCCTAGGTATAAAAAGAATGTTAATTTTTCTTTTTTGCCTAAGCCTCTCATTTGCAACCTTAGCCACATTTATTCTTCTTCACAATTCTCTCAAGTGTTGAAAAAACCAAAAACAAGAACAAGAAGAAATTGTGACTTGTAATCTCTAAAAGGTTTAGGGATTGATATTATGAGTCTAGCTCACACTAGTTTTCGTTGGTTACGAGACATAGCACGAAATTTATTTTGGCGTCGAACAAATATCCATATTCACCCTTCCTCTTAGACCCACATCAGTGAGTATTGTTTTGCTCAATGTCATACTTAGTCTCATTGAAACGGGGCTCCGTTTGTTTTGGTTTCAATCCAGAAATTTTAGAGAACGTTAGGGGTGTTTTGAGGCTGTGTTGGGGGCTGTTTATAATTGAAAAATCATATCTGAAATACAACAGTGATTCAAGCAAATATGGGACTGTTTTAGGCAGTGAGTTGGGCGTGAATCGGGTCCAAAACAGTCCAATTTTTGTGCCGATATTCGAGGACTGTTCGGAGGCTGATATTTTATCCAAAACAGAAGTAAAACTTCAGCCTTGGTGTTGGTAACTTTCGGTTAAAAGGTAAGAAGGGCAGAAAATTTTTTCTAGTCCGATTTTGGGTGCCTAACTTGTTTCCGCTGAGCTAGGAAAGTGGTTCCTACAATTGGCATCAAGAGCGAGGTTGAAAAGTATTCTTAACCCTTCTCTATTTTATTTAAAATTACTGTTTTTATATATTTATATGAGTTATAAATATTGATATGTATGTTTAGATGAGTAGGCACAAAATAATATTCATAAGATAAATGATTATTATTTTTCATGTGATGAATGGATTTTGCATGGATTGTAAATTTTTCCGGCTCTTATTTTTGTGTTGGTTTCGGTTTTGAGATGTAAGGTTATAAGGTCATTGTTTACAAATGTTGTAATTTAATTTTCCAATGTAAAAGTTTCAATTGTTGTAATTTGGAGCACCGAAGTCGCAAAAGTAGCTAACACCACCTTGGAGCGAGATTTGAAGACCAAGGGATGCCTTGGGATATTTTTGTACTAATTAGATTAGTATAGGAAAAAAAAGAGCCATGTTAATGCAAAATAATTTTTTTATGTTGTATGTATGTTTAATTCGAAATGTTTGAATAACATGTCATATAACTTAGGGTGTCTACTTTTGCATTTCACATGACATAACATGTTTTTGGATGCATATACATTCTGGACATGAAATGTGATTTTATGTGATTTAAAATGTTAAATTGGAATATGGTGTGCATGGAAAACTATTAATTGGATTAATTGGTTTTAAAGTTTAAAATTTGAAATTCTAATAAATTGGGCTTAATAAGTGCATCATAAATTTCATTGGTATATACAATGGAAACCCGGATATAAATTCCATAGCCGAATCCGAATGGACGGTAATGTTGTCTGCACTCGGGATACAATTCCACGTACCTTTGGATTTTATAATGCATTTAGATTAATTAAATAGTTTAATTAAAAACTTGATCATTTTAGGATTCCAAAAATTTTAAACTAATTAGTGTCCTAATATTTTAAGAGTTAAAATATAATATGTCACTATTACTATACCAATTAAATTAGTTTAATTGAGTATATTAATTAGTAGAGACTAATGATATTAGTGATATAAATTTTAAGAGTTAAAATTAGTTAGGTCACTAATAATATACTAGTGTTAGTAAAAATTATGATTTAGCCGCCATAAATTTATTCACACTAATAAATATAAATATTGGATATTTTAAAATAGAAACCTTATTTTTAAAATAATGAGTGGGAGAGACGGCTTTGCTTTCGTCCCCCTAGGGATGGTGTCCATTTTGGGTCAATATCAAGTTTGGATTCCGATAGGATAGGTACTCTAGATGTATCTGGTGAACTGACTTACCCTACGATGGCACTTCACTAGTTAAGTCCAAGGGTTCCGAAACGATGGGTCACACTCACAAAGGAATGATTAAATGTTAATCAAAATTTCTTGATCAAATCAAACGGTGGTTGATTAATATAGGAATAAGAGTTATTCCCTCATATATTAATCGATTGAGATTGTCTTGATCTATCATACAAATACTTGACCTATCCTATGGCGGCACTTATTTGTGGGATGATAGATTTTTATGGCATGGTAATTCTCTTATGTTTCTAATTCCTTATTCATGGTTCATGCATCATGTTTAAATTTATGCCAAAATTATTTGATAGTTTTAATATGCGATGAATGAATATTGAATGCATGTTTATTTTTATTTTTCAGCTATGGTTTCTCCAATTATTTTCATACTCTTAAATGATAAATTAACGGGAGAAAACTATGTTAAGTGGAAAAGTAACATGAATGCTATCCTGGTCTGTTAAGACCTAAAGTTTGTCCCGACAAAGGAGTGTCCTCCCGAGCCGGTCAGAAATATTGGCCAAGCTGTGCGCGATGCCTACCAAAAATGGGTCGCGGCTAATGAGAAGGCCCGCTGCTACTTGCTAGGAGGGATGTCTGAGGTTCTTGCTGCAAAGCATGAGCCTATGGCTTCAACATCTCAGATGATGGAGCCATTGCAGGGCATGTTTGGGCAACCTTCGGAGCATCAACGTCATGAGACTATGGTCTCAGCGATGAATGCTAGGATGAAGGATGAGACATCAGTCTGAGAGCACGTCTTGAGGATGATGACCTATCTCAACACTGTTGAAACCCATGGTGCTTGTATTGACGAGCAGAGCCAGGTGACCATGATTATGGAAACTCTTCCGAAGAGTTTTCTACAGTTTAAAAGCAACTATGTTATGAACAAGTTGAATTTTACTTTGACCTAGCTGCTTAATGAGCTCACCCACTACGAGTCCTTGCTTGTGGATCCTCGTAAGCTCAGTGTTGAGTTAAATGTTACAGAGTCTTCTAAATCTGCAAAGAAGAAGAAGAATAGCACTGGGAAGGCCAACCAAATTACCTGGATTAATTAAGTTTAAGTTCTGGATGGTTCATCAATTTCGGTCATGAAATCTTCAGAATTCGAAAATATTTTGTCTTTCAAAGTTTTAGATCTTTGAGTCTTCTTTAATCTGGCACTTGACCGGTGCGTAATCACATGGGTATAACGCAAGCGCACGTATCGTTCAAGTAGTATAAAAAGTATCGATCCCACGAGGACTTAAACCCTTTTCTATTAATTTTTCATGAGGTCAAATGTTTACAAGTATCTAATAGATTGATTGTTTGATTGGGTGGTGACTTTAAAACTTAAAACAAGTAAATAAAATTTCTTGAAAGTAGATTGAAGAAAATTCAAATTTATAAAACTATCCAGGGTTGTGAATCCTTCCATTATCTATTAAAGATGTAGTGGTTATCTTACAGTTGGGTAATATATTAATTTATTAACCTGAAACACTAAATTATGTAAAAGCCTCTTCCGATGGTCGATTACAAATACCCAGTATAATCCAATTGAACCATATGTCTATGTCAGCCAAATTACCTGGATTCATTAAGTTTAAGTTCCAATTATGGCTACCCCCGCCCGACAGGTATATTCCTATCCTGTAAGGAAATCTATTAAAGGGTTATCTATCCTCAAGGAAGATCGTGGGCTATTGAGTCTAAGGTCTTTAACCTAAAATCCTTTTTCCAAGTTCATTTTAAGTTTACCTAATCAATTTTATTAATGGCCAGTTAATAAAAAGCATTAAGATTAAGACTCAATAAATAAACATTTATATTACCCAAGCTATAATCTAACCCCTTATAAATTGGTGATATTGGATTTCATCACAACCCCAGATAACTGGCTTAGTTACGACACATATTTACGGGTAGTAAAAATTTAAATAAAATAAAAGACATAAAGTAAAATACTGAAAATTAAATACTGAAAAGTAAATTGCTGAAAAGTAAAAAAAGTAAAAAGTAAAAGTAAAAAGTAAAAAGTAAAAAGTAAAAAAAAAAAAAAAAAAGTAAATTACTGAAAGTAAATTGCTGAAGAGTAAATTGCTGAAAAGTAAATTACTGAAATTAAATAAAGTAAAAGTACAATAAAAGAAAATGCTGGGGTTAGAGGATCAACTTTTATTACTACTATTTTAGATATCTCCCTTAATATAATATATTAACTTTACGTGATAATTACCAACCAGCCATAAAGGCGGTATCCTGATTAAGTCAAATTAATAATTATTTACCGATCAACCAACCACGCGGTATCCATACTTAGTCAGGTTAAAACCAATTTATAATTAATTACCAACCGGCCAATATAGCGGTATCCTCATTAAGTCAAGTTTTAAATAGTTTATATATTATAATTAAGGGAGATTAATCTAAATAGCAATAATAAAAGTTTTACCTTTCACCCCCAGCAAAGGGAAATTACCTCCTCATTGCTTGAAAAATAAAAACTGCAAAAGTAAAGAAAGGAAATGATTGTGCGTAAAAGTAAATTGCGGAAAGTAAAAACTGAAAAATAAAGAAAAGAAAGTGCGAAAGCGGAAATTAATTACTGAAAGCTGTAAATAAACAAACAAGATACAATCTTCTTATTTATTCTTTAGGAATTTCAAAAAAGAAAGTATGAATTTTACAAATGAAATGGCTTGATATTTATAGGCAAAATTTTGCCTCCATTAAATCATCCATCAAATTCTCCACCAAATCCATTATTAATTTCTCCACTAATTACTCCACCAAATCCATTATTAATTGCTCCACTAATTGCTTATCATGTTTGGTGATGATTTGATAATTTGATAATTTATTTATTAATTATTTTCTTGTTTTGAAAATGATTGAAAAATGACTTTAATAATTACACACAACACACTTATGGATGGTTCATCACTTTCGGTCATGAAATCTTCAGAATTAGAAAATATTTAGTCTTTCAAAGTTGTAGATCTTTGAGTCTTATTTAATATGGCACTTGAATAAGCTCAATCCGATATCGGAGTAAAAAGTTATGCCCAAAATACGACAGATGTGCAAAACTGAAATTTCCAAAACTGCACTTTGTCAAAAACGCCCTTCAAGTTTCCAATCTCCAAAATTAAAATATCAAGTCCAATAATTGCCCTTATTTGACCCATATTTCGTTCTAAATGATTTCATTGAGACCCGCTATTATTTTATCTGCAAAATAAACTAAAACACATCAAAACGTACATCAAACCCGAGAAACTAAACAAAATATTAAGTTAAATGAGCGGTAAATATTGATATATTTTCCGCTCATCAGCTACATGTAATACGCTTGGATTGTTGATTCTGGGGCCACTAACCATGTTTGTTCTTTTTTGCAGCTACTTGAATCATGGAGGGACCTTGCTGAAGGTGACTACACCATGAGGGTTGGGACATGAAATGTCGTTTCAAATGAGCAGTCAGAGTTTCCAGTTTAAGTTTTTCAAATAATAGTTATTTAAATTTGAACAATATGTTATTCATTCCTGGTTTTCGCAGGAATTTGATTTTTGTTTCCAAACTTTTGGATGCTGGTTTTTCAGTTTCTTTTAACAGTAATTTGGTTATTATTGGTAGAAATGGATTAACCATATGCACAGGAAACTCAGAAAATAACTTGTATGTGTTAAGACCGTTAACACATATGTCACTGCTCAATACTGAAATGTTTAAGGTTGAGAAACCTAAAACAAAACGGCAAAAGATTTCTCACGATGACACATATCTGTGGAATCTTAGACTTGGTCATATCAGTTTTGACTGGATATATAGGTTGATAAAGAATGAAGCCTTAAACCGGTTAGAGCTTGGAACTTTACCAGTCTGTGAATCATGTTTAGAAGGAAAAATGACCAAGAAACCTTTTACTGGAAAAGGTACAAGAGCCAGTCAAGCACTTGAGCTAATACATTCGGACGTTTGCAGATCGATGAATGTAAGAGCTCGATGTGGTTATGAATACTACGTCACATTTATTGACGATTATTCAAGATATGGGTATTGTAGGACAAAGAAATTGGTGACGCTGTTCCTGGCTCGCGGCCCGGTCGGGAGTACGGAGTAGTCCGCGAGGGACTAAACCGGAGAATCAAGGAGTCACCACCCAGCGTGAACTGGGAAATAATTTAAGGCCGCACTCACCCCTCGCAAGGGAAGACCTCAAACTGTTGGGTTCGAAATGGTCCCTTACTTATGCCACTTGTAATGAATGGATTCGCGCAATAATATAATCAAGTCTACGCAATATACACATGCAAGAATAACCTATATCTAAGTTTGCATACATAAAAGTGAAACCTATATCTAAGTTTGCATGCATAAAAGTAAGTCGACATAACGGCAAGCACACAATCTCATGAACACATTAAATTGATAAACACGGAAATATAAATAAATAATAATCTAAACATAAACATGGAATAGATATAATTAAGTTCCTAATGCGAAAGAAATAACTAATCATGCATGAAATAACGTGATATTTCTAATAAAAAAATGGGTAAACACAAGATTAGATGAAACAAAATATATGCGTTTCTCAAACGGTACGTGAAGTTGTATCGCAAGTTCAGACTACACTACCGTCCATTCGGATTCGGCTACGGAATTTACGTCTGGGTTTCTGATGAGTGATAATTATATCACTATTTCCCACTCATTTGACCTAATATTTTGTATAGTTTCTTGAGTTTTGTGAATATTTTGATGTGTTTTGTGTTATTTTGTAGATAAATAAAGTTTCAGGACATTCTGGAGGTGATTTGGAGCAAATCAGTAAGAATTGGACAAAAAGGGCATTTTGGTAATTTGTCGCGTCGCGACGCGCAAGCCTATGGCGTCGCGACGCCTAACATGCGCCGAATAGTGCTAACGTGCGCTGGGTCCACAAGTCTAAATCTGAGACAAGTTTGACTTTGCTAACGTGCACCGTGCCACATGTCACCATCACAGCCGATCTGCTAACGTGCGCCGTGCCACGTGTCATCATCCTACGATGCCGACAGTCGCCATCGCCACATATCGCCACGTGTCACTCCACCTGTCAGCCACGTCATCATCCACATCACCGGTTGACCGAGTCAAAATGACACGTCATCGCCATGTCATCATCAACCAATCACAGCGTGCCACGTGTCGCAATTCTATGGTGACAACAATCACTTTTGCCACGTGTCGCCACGTCAGTGCCACGTCAGCATCAATTATTGGCTCACTTATCCGAAATCGACACGTGGCGGATAAGAATCTGATCCGACCAATCAGAAGCCGCCACGTGTCGCAATAATTGAGTTTGCAACCACCATGCCACGTGTCACCTATCACCTTATCCAGAATCACCACGTGTCGCCACCTCAGCATGCCACGCCAAAAAGCACTGGCGTTGCAACGCCAAAGGCTTTGGCGTCGCGACGCTGGAGGCCTATCCGTGCATATAAATTCAGCTCGATGTCAGAATTCAAATCATGTCTTCCTTGAGTTTTGTAAGGACTTTAAGGATTGCATCTTGTGTGTTTAAGTTTTTGTAATTTAAATTTAGCATTTTTACTTTTAGTATTTTCAATTATGCACTTTTACTTTTTGTAATAAAATTTTATTTTATTTTATTTTTCTTTTTTATGTTCAGTAGTTAATTTACCGCTGGGGTAAAAGGTGAAACATTTCATATAATTATCTAGGTAAATCTCACTTAATTATAATTTATAAATTATAATTTAACCGGATTAATTAATGGCAGACTTTATTACCGCCTATATGGTCGGTCTAAATATAAATTACTTTACCGCCTATATGGCTGGTCTTTATGTGACAGATAATTACCGTCTATATGGTTGGTGTAATTGGACTAAATGGATTACCGCCTTTATGGCTGGTTTTAAATGTTTAACATTATTAATTCCTTAGAAAGCAGAACATGAAATAATTTATATATTATAATAAGTGAGATTCCTAGATAAGAAATATTAAATGTGGATCCTCTAACCCCCAGCATTTTATTTTATTCTAGGGAAGTGATGAAACACAATATTACTAGGCTTAATAATTGATTTAATTATTTATTGGGTAATTCTTTAGTTTGTTTATTGAGTCTTAAGCTTAATGCTTCTTGTTGTCTGATCACCAATAAGATTGATGTGGTAAACTTAAAATCAACTAGACATAGGGATTTTAGGTTTCAGCCTTAAATTCAATTGCCCACGATCTTCCTTGAGGATAGATAACCCTTTAATAGATTTCCTTACAGGATAGACATATACTTGTCGGGCGGGGGTAGCCATAATTGAAACTTGATCTTAATGAATCCAGGTAATTTGGTTGACATAGACATATGGTTCAATTGGGTTATACTGGGTATTTTCATCTGACCATCGACATAAGCTTTTGCATATTTTCGTGTTCCAGGTTAGCAAACTGATTTATTACACATATATAAGAGAATCAATTCATCTTTATAATAATATTGTGTGGAGTCACGACCCTAGATCTTTGAGTCTTTTCTTTTATTTTCCTTAGTATTTTCTTTTGAGTCTGTTTTTATTTTAATTAGCAAATCCACATTCAACCAACAAAAACAATCATTCTCTTCTCCCTATAATTAGATACTTGTAAATAAATAGTATCAATAATTAATAACAACAGTAGGAATTAAGTCCTATTGGGATCGATATTTTTATACTACTTGAACGATACGTACGCTTGCGTTATACGTGTGTGTTTACGCCGGTCAAGTTTTTGGCGCCGTTGCCGGTGACTTATTTTTCTTGAGTTATTAATTTTGAAGCTATCTAATTTACTTGTATCTAATTTTCTTTATTTTTATCTGTAATTTTTATTTCCTTCTTTTGTTTTCAGGTGATTGAATAATGGAACATTGTTGGGAGATTGAAAGATTACGAGCTTTACTAGAAGAAGATACACCCCAAATCTGGGAGAAACAGTCCAGTTTTCTGAGGCCTGTTGTCCAGCCCAACAACTATCACTGGATGCCAGAACCAAGCAATACCACATTTTCTCAACAAGACGCAATGGGGATATGTGAAATATGTAATGGTAACTACCCGAGAGATCATTGTGAGTACAACTACAATCCAGGGTGGCAGAGCTATCAAAATCCTTCATGGTATGAAGAACCATCATACTTTCCATCTTATCCACCACCCACCTATAATGATCTTCATCAAGAACCAGAACCATCAAAGGAAGAACAATTGGTTGACATGCTCAAAGATTTATTCAAGAAACAAGACGAAAAGTTGGATACAATGCTTGAAACATAACAGAATCAACTCAAAAGTATTCAAAGACAATCATCATCCATTCAGAGACTGACAGAACAAACGAGACAATTAACAGAAAACCAGCACTACATACCTCAATAACCAGTTTCAGAAGACACTGATGAAGCCTTCGAGTACCAATCATTTCACAATGACACTTCAACAGAGAAGGAAGCTGAGCAGTATCAACAACCATAGGTATCAGTTCAGGAGCCCAAACCAGCGAAGTCTCTATTTGACTTTTATTATTCAGATTCTAACGAGGATGAAGCTGATCTATTTGTACCAACTACACCAACAACAGAGGATCAAACTTTCAATCCTCAAAATGAAGATCTTGGAGCATGCTTTACCATGATGTTTGATGAAGATCTACCTGAACCATCCATTCCAGTCGTATCAGAGGATGAAGACCTAATGTCAGAAACATCTTTACATCCTCAGGCAGATACTTATGGAGCATGCATTTCACAGATGACGGATGAAGAGTTGAATATGGAAATTTTAAAATTCATCTGTGAAAAAAAGGTGGAGCAAGAAGCAGAGCAAATGGAGGAGCAAATGTCTGAACTTATTACAGATTCAGAGCATTCAGAAGAAACATCACTGTTTTAGGGAGTACAATTTAGAGATATCACCCGGAAGCTTGATAGAATAGAACTTACATTCAAGGTCAAGCACCATACGAGACCTCCTGATTTTATTTCTTTCTTTTCAGGAACCACTGGAGCAACAAAGGTTAAAAAGGTGGCACAAGCACTGAATGGGACAATAGTCTTTTTGCCCTTTTACCGTTGGAAGAGACCCTTCAAAAGCAACACTCAATGGATTTTCTTTAATCGGACATCCAAAACGACGCTGAAACCTCTTTGACAGATGAATTTAAGTCACGTCTGGCTGAAGATGAAAAATTTAGCGCTAACAGGGAGGCAACACATGCAATTTGTTTTAATGTTTATTCTTATATTTTGTGTATATATGTTGTAGAGTTTTTAATTTTGTGTGTTATTTTTGTAGGGAAAAGCTCAAACAAAACATAAGACATAAGGAATGGTGTGTGGCAAAGATAAAAGATAATTCATTAGCGATGGCTGAGTAAGGAATAGATTCTTGAGACGCATCCTAATGAATTTATACTAAGCGAATGGCGTATTGCGTACACAATTCTGTTGCCTTAATTATTGCTTTGATTTGCTTTTCTGTTGTAATTATCTTTATTTTCATAGACATGATCCAGACTTTTTGACCTTTCACGATTTCTTTTATTGTTTAGCTAACAATCGTCCTTTGGAAGATATTAGTGCTATTATTACTCACCCTTTTCAGGTATTATAAATTCAACTCATCATTGCACTTGTGAAGACATCCAGAGTAAAACATGGAAGCCACTTCAAGAAGACGAGTTGAAAACATTTGTGTGTTTTGCGGTACTAGTGTTGGTACTAAGCCACAATACGTAGAAGCAGCACAGGAATTGGGTCGAGTCTTAGCTACAAGGAATATGCACTTAGTATATGGCGGAGGCAATCTTGGACTATTGGGGATCGTTTCAAAGGCCGTACAGGAAGGAGGCAGTCATGTTTTGGGAACCATCACAAAACCCTTGGCGGAGGCAAATCTTTTTGGACCATCAAACGGAGATGAACTGATCGTGCCAGGTATGTCTGAACGATTGGTAGAAATGATTAACCGTGCTGATGCTTTTATTGCTTTGCCATGAGGCTTGGGCACATTGGAGGAAATTTTTATAGTGCTATCTTGGGCGAACCTGAACATACACCAGAAACCAATTGGGTTGTTTAACGTTGATGGATTTTATGATTTTCTTTGTGTGTTTCTTGATGATGCCCGGAGAAATGGGTTCGTGTCAAAACCTATGAAAGAACTCATTTTCACTGCCATAACTGCTCCGGATCTAATTGACCAACTTAGCCTATGAACCACAAGTTGACCATATCATTTCAAAGATAAATTGGTCCGAGGACGATCGTGGTAAGAGGCGTCAGATTAATCTGGATCTTAACCTTTAATTTTCTGTAGAATTTCAACTAACCAGGTACTATCTTCTAAACTCTTCTTCTACTTTTTTAAGACATTGGGGACAATGTCTCATTTAGGTTTGGGGGAGGGAATTAGTTGATTTGTATCTTGTTTTTAGTTGTGTGTTGTTTTTATTTTTAGTCCAAAATTTTTTGAAAAATACAAAAAAATTGAAAAAATTTCAAAAAAATTACAAAAATATTTTGTGTTTTTATTTTGACTAAAAATGTAAAACTGGTAAGAGATAGCTGAGTAAGGAGTTTCCACTCCTGAGACGTATCTGAAACCTATTTTTGAAACAAGTTAGTTTTTTTTTTATTTCATTTTAAATTATTTAATTTGTAAATTCTCCATAAAACTGACTAAAATGGATCTTCATATGCTCAGTTAGCAGATATTATCAACATGCATTGTAACATACGGACATGAGCTAAAATTGAAAAGTTTGTAATATTCAATGCTCTAGTTTAATTGGAGGAAGCATCTCAAAAAGTGATGGAGTAAAAAAAAAAATTTGAGATCCGAGTTATTAAGTCTGTAAGGGTGTTTTAACACCTAGTGCCCTAAAGCCAACTGGTTTGGGATTCACTGGCCCAAAGCTCGCTACATGGATCAAAGATGCTGCAAAAATATATATATCTGAAGTCTGAGTAATTAAGTCTGTAGGGGTGTCTTAACACTTGGTGCCCTAAAGCCAACTGGTTTGGGAGCCACCGACCCAACACTCGCTACATAGACGGAAGGTATTGTATATAAATAAAAAAAAATCAATCAAAAATCAAAGAAAAAAATCAAAAAAATCAAAAAAAATTATTCCATTGTTACAAAAAGGTGTGAATTCTGATAAAACTGTAGGACAAAAATATTACTCTCTTATCAACTGCATTTATGACTGTTGTGGGCAAAAATGAGTTGTTTAATATTTTGTTGGCTGTGTATATGGAGAATGGTAAATATAATCGGAGAATTTACTTATTCAGTAATTTAGAAAGAAAGAAAACAACTAGTAACTTAGAGTAGAAGTTTCACCTGATTAGTCACTAACTTCTTTATTCTATTTTCTCTTGTCTTTTTGCTTTTGTGTGCATTAGTTTTTACTACCTTTTTACTTTTGTAAAATGTTTCTGGGTATCATTGTTGTAAACCCTCACGAGACTACAACTCGTCCACTAGGGACACCTAGGGGTTTAAAGGCTTGTTGCATACGCTAAATGCAACCGTGATCCCTACGAAAGTGGCTTAGTTAAATTTTATTTTAAAGATGTTTATGTTATTTTATTCTATGTTTTGCTCGAGGACTAGAAAAATGTTAGGTTTGGGGGTGTGATGAGTGGTAATTATATCACTATTTCCTACTCATGTGACCTAATATTTTGTATAGTTTCTTGAGTTTTGTGAATATTTTGATGTGTTTTATGTTATTTTGTAGATAAATAAAGTTTCAGGACATTTTGGAGGTGATTTGGAGCAAAACAGTAAAAATTGGACAAAATGGCATTTTGGTAATTTGTCGCGTCGCCACGCCTAACATGCGCCGAACAGTGCTAACGTGCGCCGGGTCCACAAGTCCGAATCTGAGAAATTTTGACTTTGCTAACGTGCGTCGTGCCACGTGTCACCATCACAACCGATCTGCTAACGTGCGCCGTGCCACGTGTCATCATCCTACGATGCCGAAAGTCGCCATCACCACGTGTCGCCACGTGTCACTCCACCTGTCAGCCACGTCATCGTCCACATCACCGGTTGACCGATCAAAATGCCACGTCATCGTTACGTCATCATCAACCAATCACAGCGTGCCACGTGTCACAATTCTATGGTGCCAATAGTCACTTTCGCCACGTCAGCATCAATTATTGGCTCACTTATCCGAAATCGACACGTGGCAGATAAGAATCTGAGCCGACCAATCAGAAGCCGCCACGTGTCACAATAATTGAGTTTGCAACCACCATGCCACGTGTCACTTTATCACCTTATCCAGAATCACCACGTGTAATCACCTCAGCATGCCACGCCAAAAAGCACTGGCGTCGCGACGCCAAAGGCTTTGGTGTCGCGACGCTGGAGGCCTATCCGTGCCTATAAATTCAGCTCGATGTCAGAATTCAAATCATGCCTTCCTTGAGTTTTGTAAGGACTTTAAGGATTGCATTTTGTGTGTTTAAGTTTTTGTAATTTGAATTTAGCATTTTTACTTTTAGTATTTTCAATTATGCATTTTTCCTTTTGGTAATAAAATTTTATTTCATTTTATTTTTCTTTTTTTTTTTATATTCAGTAGTTAATTTACCGCTGGGGTAAAAGGTGAAACATTTAATATAATTATCTAGGTAAATCCCACTTAATTATAATTTATAAATTATAATTTAACCAGATTAATTAATGGCAGACTTTATTACCGCCTATATGGTCGGTCTAAATATAAATTACTTTACCGCCTATATGGCTGGTCTTGATGTGACAGATAATTACAGTCTATATGGCTGGTGTAATTGGACTAAATGGATTACCGCTGTAGGACACAGATGGTTGACGACGCTGTTCCGGGCTCGCGGCCCGGTCGGGAGTACGGAGTAGCCCACGGGGGAACTAAACTGGAGAAATAACATGGAGTCGCCACCCGGTGTGAACCGGGAAAATGATTTAAGGCCGCACTCACCCCTCGCAAGGGAAGACCTCAAACCGTTGGGTTCGGAATGGTCCCTTACTTATGCCACTTGTAATGATATGATTTATGCAATAATCTAACCAAGCCTAAGCAACGTATATTTCCAAGGATAATTTACTCCTAAGTTCGCATGTATAAAATGAATCATCATAACGGCAAACATACGATATCACACAACAATCTCATGAACATATTGAATCATCAAACACGAAAAATAAATAACAACCTAAACATAAACATAAAGAAACACATATTGCGAAAGGAGATAACAAGATCATGCATAGATGAATAACATACTAATGGCTAAATCATGCTTGAGAAACAAGTAACATCCTAACGACATAATCATGCTTGAACACAATCTTGCGAACACATCAAATAGATGAATGCGAGAATACAAATGGATGATAACAGCAAAAGTGTCAATAATGGAATGGCATGGTTAATTACATAATGCAAGAGAAATCACCCCAAGAAGCAATCATGCATGAAATGAAAAGGACTCAGTTTAGTGTATGTGCGTTCGTGTAGCGTTTGAAAATGCGTTCGAACGGTAAACAGAAGGTTTACATTCGTATAGCATTCGAGAAGGCGTTCGAACAGGACAAGACCTCATGTATGATAAAACAAAACGCATGAACGTTCAAGTAGCGTTCGTAAACGCGTTCGAACGGTAAACAGAAGGTTCGTGTTCGTATAGCGTTTGAGAACACGTTCGAACAGGACAAGACCTGATGAAACAAAATGCATGCGCGTTCGTAAACGCATTTGAACGGTAAACAGAAGGTTCACGTTCATATAACATTTGAGAACGCGTTCGAATTGGACAATACTTGATGAAACAAAATGCATGTGCGTTTGAGTAGCGTTCGTAAACACGTTCGAATGGGAAACAGAAGGTTCGCATTCGTATAGCGTTCGAGAACGAATTTGAACGGGACAGGACCTAATACATGATAGACGACGTAAACACATACACAGATGCACAATGTAATACCTCGTGTGCCCGATTGAACTTATTCCCATGCAATCGAGTATACCTCATCTGGCGCGGCAAAACATCTTGGTAAAGGTAGCCTTTAGGTATTTTCCTTCGAATAGAGGACTTGCGCACTAGAATGCAATACATGCGTAAATAGAGCAATGATATGCAAAAGTTCAATGACATAACAAAAGGCGCGGCAAAACATCGTGGTAGGTAGCCTTTTAGAGATTTTCCCTCGAATAGAGGACCTTTAATCCACCATAGTTAGCCCATGCGCATTGTATTACTATGCATACAAATGAATAAGACAATGATGTGGAACTCTGTATGTCCGATTAAACATATCTCACATTCAATCAAACATACTTCGTCCGGCGCGGCAAAACATTGTGGTAAAGTTAGCCTTTTATGCATTTTTCCTCGAATAGAGGACCTTTAATCCACCCTAGTTAGCCCATGCGTATTATATTACTATGCATACAAATGAATAAGACAATGATGTGGAACTTCGTATGTCCGATTAAACATATCTCACATTCAATCTAACATACTTCGTCCGGCGCGACAAAACATCGTGGTAAAGGTAGCCTTTTAGGCATTTTCCCTCGAATAAAGGACCTTTAATCCACCCTAGTTAACCCATGTGCACCGCATCATCAATACACAAACAAATAACATACAGAAAGTAAATGGCGGATAATAAATAAACAAGATAAAATAAAGCGAAAACGACTAAATCATGCTTAAATATAAAGTTGAATGAAACGAAATATGTGTGTCTCTCAAGCGGCACGTGGCGTTGTATCCCAAGTACAGACCGCACTACCTTCCATTCGGATTCGGCTACGGAATTTACTTCCAGATTTCCATCCGATATACCACAAGAGAGACCACATATTCCGTTCATCCGGAATTCACATCATGCATCAATCCATAATACTCACATGTAATAAAGTATTAAAATAAATGAAAAAAAAAACGAGAGTTAATAATAAAGAAGCTGCCCTCAGGTCTAACCTCTTAGGTCGTATCTCGAAAGCGCGTTACACGGCCGTCGGAAGGGTTGATGCTCCGTAACTCCTCTGGTTCACTGGTCTACTGCTCTCGTTCGTTGCCTCGCGGTTTTGGGTCGTCGTTTCCTTTATTTTGATGCTGTTTTTGCTGTATTAAGGGACTGTTTTGGCATCTTTTTGGGCTGTTGTTTGAGTGTATTTTTTCGGTTGTTATAGTGTAGTTTTATGGGTGATTTTCGGTGGTGTTATGGTGCAATTTGGGGACTATTTCGGTGATGTAAATGGGTGTTTTTGGTGATGTTATGGTGTAGTTTGGGGACTGTTTCGGTGATGAGAATGGAAGGCTTTTAGGTTTTATGTTTTGTGTTACTACCGAGAGGTTGCAGATGGGAGAGAGAATATGTTTACGTGAGAGTCAGCTAGGCTTTTGTGTGTTTAGATGAATGAGCCAGGAGAGGTGAGGGTTGGATTTGGGTTCTTTTATAGGCAAAGGGTGGGGTGAATCCTTACTTGAAAATGAATGGGATTTGTGTAATTATGGGGGATATATTTTATTAGTGTCACAAGGAAATCATCTATTTAATTAGGGACATGATTTGGCTTGATTAGGAAGATCATATATTTGATTTGTTTAAATTTGGTATGTGATATTATTTAGATTTGTGACATGTGTTTTAAATGTTTTAATTATCTTTGGGTGGGTTTTGGTGGGCTAAATGGGCTTGGGCGTGAGGCTAGCAACAAAACCAGAAGTACCGACATCGTTCGAATACCGATTCGAACGCTACACGAACGCCCGCAATCTGCTTGACGTTCGAACGTGTTCACGAACGCAGCTCGAACGAAAGCAATGAACATGTGAATTGAATCTGATGACATACTTATTCTGAATTTCCCCTTCCGACATTCGTTTCCCGCGACTTCTGCAACCTAAAGAGTAGTGCCTCCGAACGAGACTCATCATCGGGACTTATATGTAAAAATACAGTGCCTACAGTCGCCCCTACTTTGATGGGACTTGTGCAGTGTGTGACAATGACAATCCTATCAAAGTTATGCAATGTATTTTTACTTACCTAACTCGCCAGCTGCCATATGACTTGCCTGCTGCTTCGAACTAAGTTGATCTGGTGGTCCATTTTCAAGCTGTGCTCCATTTTTGGAGCGCCATTTTCGGCATCTGTTGTGTGTGCTCCATTTTGGAGCGCCATTTCCGACATTTGTTGTGTGTGCTCCATTTTGGAGCGCCATTTCTGGCATTTGTTATGTGTGCTCCATTTTGGAGCGCCATTTTCTGCATTTGTTGTGTGTGCTCCATTTTGGAGCGCCATTTCCGGTATTTTTTGTGTGTGCTCCATTTTGGAGCGCCATTTCCGGCATCTGTCGTGTGCGCTCCATTTTGGAGTGCCATTTCCGGCATTTATTGTGGTCTAATTCTGAACTGTGCTGTGCAAGAACGTGGCTCATTTTTGAACCGTTACTTGATGAGATGGTCTTTGCAGCTACAAACATGCGAATACAAAACAAAAAATTGCATGTATGTGATATGTATGCATGTATGCATGGATATGTTTCCTATCCCGATGGGTTAGGCCTTCCTTAGTCCATTTTCGAACCGTGATCCATTTTTGGAGTGTCATTTTCGGCGTCTGATGTGATAGTGGTCCATTTCCGAACCATGTTCTATTTTCGGAGTGTCATTTTCGGCGTTCTGATGACGTGTGGGCCTCGATCCTGGGAGGCATCCCCAAAACTGATGCTGATGTGGGCCTCGCCCCCGGGACTTATCCCTGAAACTGATGCTGATGTGGGCCTCGACCCTGGGACTCATCCCCAAAACTGATACTGATACTGATGTGGTCCTCGCCCCCCGGGACTCATCCCCAAAAATGATACTGACAATGCTGATGTGGTCCTCGCCCCAGGGACTCATCCCCAAAATTGATGTTGATACTGATGTGGGCCTCGCCCCCGGGACTCATCCTCAATACTGATACTGATGTGGGCCTCGCCCTAAACTGATACTGATGTGGGGCTTTGCCCCCCAGGACTCATCCCCGAAACTGATGCTGATATAGGCCTCGACCCTGGGACTCATCCCCAAAACTAATATTGATACTGATGTGGGCATTGCCCTAAACTGATACTGATGTGGGCCTCGCCCCTAAACTGATATTGATGATGTGTGGGCCTCAACCCATGCTTCATCCTCAAACTGATGACACTGTACGGGTGTTGCTTCTGGTTGGCTTGCTTTTGCTACTTTCTCTTTTTCTTCTTTGAAACTTGTTATTACAAAACAGGACAAACACAAAAGAATGCAAATATGTTACGTGTATGCATGCATGCATGAATGAATTTCTTATTCTGTTGGGTTAGGTCTTCTCTTGGTGACTGCTTGGTTTTCTCTTCTTCAGGCAAAGTACTGCTTCAATCTGTCTACGTTGATCGGCTCGGTGAACTCATTCCCTTCTAAATCTGACAGTCTCACTGCCTCATTTCCCAATTTCTGAATGGCTATCATGTCTTTCTGTTTACTTCTTCCGAGGATTCCCCGTGTTCTAAACATCGCTGAGTATCATAGTACCATGGTTGAATGCTTTTGCCAAATATACTCATGTTGCAGGTTGAAAGGAATAGACTCGGGCAAGTAAACGAAATGAACGTCTTTATTATCATTAAGAAAAGGTTTGAACAAGTAGATAAACTCAATGTCTTTTAAAATGCAAGATCAAATAAACTAGGAGGAACAGCTTCATCATTCGCAGCTTTGCCTTCTTCTTCGGCCTATGGTTCTCCACTGCTGCTGTTCCTTATCCCCATGAAAGAAACTGGGTGGTTGAGGGTTTGGAGGACAAAGCTTTCGGGTAGGCCGGAGTTGACCATGTAGGTGGGTGGTGGAACGAAATGGTAGTTTGGTAGAGGATTCATGTGTGTGTTGGGTTGTTCTTTCTCAGGATTGGGTATTTTATGGGCATCAATGAGGTTTTGGATTTCATACCTAAGGCGGGTGCAGCTGTCAGTTCCATGGCCTCCTCTGATGGAAGTGAAAATACAGGCTTAGGTCAAGGTTGGGTGGTATAGGATCTAGAAGTGGTTTAGGCTCTAAGGGTTTTAGGAGTCATTGCGCCTTCAGCTTCTCAAGCACCTTAGATAAAGGCTTCCCCAGGTTAGAGAAATGCCGGTTCCTGATGGCAGCAACTTCGGCAGTAGTGGGCTTGGTCTCAGAATGTCCCCCAAAAGTCCTTCTATTATGGCCATAGAACTTTCTATTCTCCGCTTCTTCTTCTTCGATGTCCATGACAGTCTCCCTCAGCTGTCGGAAATATGCAATCATGAAGGTCATCCTTCTTAACTTGCCATAAATGGAGGGTTTGGTGCCCTTGATAATCATCTTTATCTGGTCCTTCTCCGAAGGCCGAGTCTGCATCTTCAGAAGCTGGCTCCTCCAGCGATCTACATACTCCTTGAAGCTCTCCTCCGGTTTCTGCTTGGTATTCTCTAAATCACGGAGTGACAAATCAATCTCCAAGTCTGTAACATACTGTTTCAGAAATGCATATGCCGATTCCCTCCAATCTTCCTTGACCGTCCTCTCGAGGCTATGATACCACACTACTGGCGCCTCTTCAAGTGACATCCCAAACATTTTCTGAACTTGGCGCTGTGACAGGCCCACTGAACTCATAACTGACACATATTGTCAGAGATGGACCCTCGGGTCCCCATTCCCATTGAACTTGGCCATATCAGGCATTTTGAACTGAGCTGGCAGCTGTTCTTCAAAAGTCATTGCCTCATAATCTAGCAAATCTTCATGTTTACCCCTCATTTTACGGGTAACCGATTCTACCTGATCCCATAGTTTCTGTAATTCTGCCTGAGACCCAATCATTCTTCCCGTCGCATATTCAGCCATGTCATCATCAAAAGTGGGGATGTCATCCCCCAACCCATTCGGAGGCTCCTCACACCTCACATTCTCAGAATTTCCTCCAGTACGGGGAATAGCCATATTAGCCACAACAGCAGTCAAGGCTTGTAACTCTTCAGTAATCTTGGTGAGACTGTTCTCAAACTGATCCATACGTCATTGCCTCATAATCTAGCAAATCTTCATGTTTACCCCTCATTTTGCGGGTAACCGATTCTACCTGATCCCATAGCTTCTGTAATTCTGCCTGAGACCCAATCATTCTTCCCGTCGCATATTCAGCCATGTCATCATCAAAAGTGGGGATGTCATCCCCCAACCCATTCGGAGGCTCCTCACACCTCACATTCTCAGAATTTCCTCCAGCACGGGGAATAGCCATATTAGCCACAGCAGCAGTCAAGGCTTGTAACTCTTCAGTAATCTTAGTGAGATTGTTCTCAAACTGATCCATACGGGATACATCATTCTCTGATTCGCTCATGTTTGTTATTGGCCTCTTAACAAGTGTTTTATTTTCCCTAACCCAATGGATATCTATGATGGCTCTTAAGACACAAGAGTGTTAACATGATGTGTGTATGCATGAGATACGTGCGATGCATGGAACATATAAATCGGCCCTTTGTCATTTTAAGGCTTCAATCGCATTATTGCAAGGTGCAAACTTGTCCCAGTTGAAAAGGCCCAACAGGTTTACACTTTTGTGATAACATGTCTAAATAACTTCAAATGACAAGGGGCCCAATCACAGGATGGCCCATCGGTATTTTAGAAACTTTTGGCCCAATTGTCATAGGATACGAACTCGTCCCAGTTTAAATGGCCCAACAAGTTTGCATTTCTGACAAGAAGTCCAACTGCATCCAAATGAGGATGGTCCCCAAGCACAAGGAAATAGTTACTATAGGTCATACAACTCTAGTCTACGTGTGGGTTTGCGGGAGTGTGAACAAAGACTCTCGCTGGTGAAGGATTGCCCACAACTAGGTCTCCTCACTCAAGGGTTCGAGCAACCAAGTGAGCGCACCCTTTTATACCTTACGGTACGTGCCAACGAGTTATGGTGTGTGACTGACTGTCAAATGGATTTCCCGTTGTAGATTCCCCAGAGGGAGGGCGGAGCGAACTCTCTTAAAAACCCAAGCCTCTTAGGTTCTTATCATTTGGTGACAGGAATAAACAACGAGTCCTCCAAATTAGTCCATCACGGTAGGCAACAAGTACATGATTATCTAGGTGCCTTCGCAGCTTTTCCTTATAGAAAGGTAGTGAATGAGGGAAGACACCAAACCATTACTAGCCTTAAAAGTACCTTTGATTAAACCCCTTTCAACCCACGGTAAACACGGTTAATTAAAGCACAAAACACAATCATTACAAGGCATTATTTCGGGGCCAATTCTCTATCCCCAGTGGAGTCTCCAGACTATAGGAAACAGATGTTGGACGACGCTGTTTCGGACTCGCGGCCCGTTCGGGAGTACGAAGTAGCCCACGGAGGAACTAAACCGGAGAAATTACATGGAGTCGCCACCCGGTGTGAAACGGGAAAATGATTTAAGGCCGCACTCACCCCTCGCAAGGGAAGACCTCAAACCGTTGGGTTCGGAATGGTCCCTTACTTATGCCACTTGTAATGATATGATTTATGCAATAATCTAACCAAGCCTAAGCAACGTATATTTCCAAGGATAATCTACTCCTAAGTTCGCATGTATAAAATGAATCATCATAACGGCAACACATACGATATCACACAATAATCTCATGAACATGTTGAATCATCAAACACGAAAATTAAATAACAACCTAAACATAAACATAAAGAAACACCTATTACGAAAGGAGATAACAAGATCATGCATAGAGGAATAACATACTAATGGCTAAATCATGCTTGAGAAACAAGTAACATCCTAACGACCTAATCATGCTTGAACACATCAAAAAGATGAAAGTGGGAATACAAATGGATGATAATAGCAAAAATGTCAATAATGGAATGGCATGGTTAATTATATAATGCAAGAGAAATCACCCAAGAAGTAATCATGCATGAAATGTGATGAAAATGACTCAGTTCAGTGTATGTGTGTTCGTGTAGCGTTTGAAAATGCGTTCGAACG
The DNA here is from genome assembly GCA_019454045.1 of Zanthoxylum bungeanum. Classification (NCBI taxonomy): domain Eukaryota; kingdom Viridiplantae; phylum Streptophyta; class Magnoliopsida; order Sapindales; family Rutaceae; genus Zanthoxylum; species Zanthoxylum bungeanum. The sequence goes on from SKCR01041534.1 coordinate 42,499, forward strand.
GTAAACAGAAGGTTTGCGTTCGTATAGCATTCGAGAACGCGTTCGAACGGGACAAGACCTGATGCATGATAAAACAAAACGCATGAACGTTCGAGTAGCGTTCGTAAACGCGTTCGAAAGGTAAACAGAAGGTTCGCGTTCGTATAGCGTTTGAGAACGCGTTCGAACGGGACAAGACCTGATGAAACAAAATGCATGCGCATTCGAGTAGTGTTCGTAAATGCGTTCGAACAGTAAACAGAAGGTTCGCGTTTGTATAACGTTTGAGAACACGTTCGAACGGGACAAGACCTGATGAAACAAAATGCATGTGCGTTCGAGTAGCGTTCATAAACACGTTTTCGAACGGGAAACAGAAGGTTCGTGTTCGTATAGCGTTCGAGAACGCATTCGAATGGGACAGAACCTGATGCATGATAGACGACGCAAACACATACACAGATGCACAATGTAAGACCCCGTGTGCCCGATTGAACTTATTCTCATTCAATCGAGTATACCTCATCCGGCGCGGTAAAATATCGTGGTAAAGGTAGCCTTTAGGCATTTTCCCTCGAATAGAGGACCTTTAATCCACCCTAGTTAGCCCATGCGCACTAGAATGCAATACATGCATAAATAGAGCAATGATATGCAAAAGGTCAATGACATAACAAAAGGCGCGGTAAAACATCGTGGTAATGGTAGCCTTTTAGGCATTTTCCCTCGAATAGAGGACCTTTAATCCACCATAGTTAGCCCATGCGCATTATATTACTATGCATACAAATGAATAAGACAATGATATGGAACTTCGTATGTCCGATTAAACATATCTCACATTCAATCAAACATACTTCGTCCGACGCGGCAAAACATCGTGGTAAAGGTAGCCTTTTAGGCATTTTCCCTCGAATAGAGGACCTTTAATCCACCCTAGTTAGCCCATGTGCATTATCTTACTATGCATACAAATGAATAAGACAATGATGTGGAACTCCGTATGTCCGATTAAACATATCTCACATTCAATCTAACATACTTCGTCCGGCGCGGTAAAATATCGTGGTAAAGGTAGTCTTTTAGATATTTTCCCTCGAGTAGAGGACCTTTAATCCACCCTAGTTATCCCATGCGCACCGCATCATCAATACACAAACAAATAACATACAGAAAGTAAATGGCGGATAATAAATAAACAAGATAAAATAAAACGAAAATGACTAAATCATGCTTAAATACAAAGTTGGATGAAACGAAATATGTGTGTCTCTCAAGCGGCACGTGGCATTGTATCCAGAGTACAGACTGCACTACCTTCCACTCAGATTCGGCTACGGAATTTACGTTTGGGTTTCCATCCGATATACCATAAGAGAGACCATATATTCCGTTCATCCGGAATTCACATCATGCATCAATCCATAATACTCACATGTAATAAAGTATTAAAATAAATGAAAAAAAACGAGAGATAATAATAAAGAAGGTGTCCTCAGGTCTAGGCTCTTAGGTCGTATCTCGAAAGCGCATTACACGGCCGTCGGAAGGGTTGATGCTCCGCAACTCCTCTGGTTCACTGGTCCACTGCTCTCGTTCGTTGCCTCGCAGTTTAGGGTCGTCATTTCCTCTGTTTTGCTGCTGTTTTTGCTGTATTTTCTGGTCACTATTTTCACTGTATTAAGGGACTCTTTTGGCGTCTTTTTGGGCTACTGTTTGAGTGTGTTTTTTCGGTGGTTATAGTGCAGTTTTAGGGGTGATTTTTGGTGGTGTTATGGTGCAGTTTGGGGACTATTTCGGTGATGTAAATGGGTATTTTTGGTGATGTTATGGTGTAGTTTGGGGACTGTTTCGGTGATGAGAATGGAAGGCTTTTAGGTTTTGTGTTTTGTGCTACTGCCAAGAGGTTGCAGGTGGGAGAGAGAATGTGTTTACGTGAGAGTCAGCTAGACTTTTGTGTGTTTAGATGAATGAGCCAGGAGAGGTGAGGGTTGGATTTGGGTTTCTTTTATAGGCAAAGGGTAGGGTGAATCATTGCTTGAAAAGGAATGGGATTTGTGTAATTATGGGGGATATATTTTATTAGTGTCACAAGGAAAACATCTATTTAATTAGGGACATGATTTGGCTTGATTAGGAAGATCATATATTTGATTTGTTTAAATTTGGTATGTGATATTATTTAGATTTGTGACATAAGTTTTAAATGTTTTAATTATCTTTGGGTGGGTTTTGGTGGGCTAAATGGGCTTGGGCGTGAGGCTAGCAACAAAACCAGAAGTACCGACATCATTCGAAAGCCGATTCGAACGCTACACGAACGACCACAATCTGTTTGACGTTCGAACGTGTTCACGAACGTAGCACGAATGAAAGCAGTGAACATGTGAATTGAATCTGATGACATACTTATTCTGAATTTCCCATTCCGACATTCGCTTCCCGCGACTTCCGCAACCTAAAAAGTAGTGCCTCCGTACGAGACTCATCATCGAGACTTATATGCAAAAATACAGTGCCTACAACCGCCTATATGGCTGGTTTTAAATGTTTAACATTATTAATTCCTGAGAAAGCAGAACATAAAATAATTTATATATCATAATAAGTGAGATTCCTAGATAAGAAATATTAAATGTGGATCCTCTAACCCCCAGCATTTTATTTTATTCTATGGAAGTGATGAAACACAATATTACTAGGCTTAATAATTGATTTAATTATTTATTGGGTAATTCTTTTGTTTGTTTATTAAGTCTTAAGCTTAATGTTTCTTGTTGTCTGATCACCAATAAGATTGATGTGGTAAACTTAAAATGAACTAGACATATGGATTTTAGGTTTCAGCCTTAGATTCAATAGCCCACGATCTTTCTTGAGGATAGATAACCCTTTAATATATTTCCTTACAGGATAAACATATACATGTCGGGCGGGGTAGCCATAATTGAAACTTGATCTTAATGAATCCAAGTAATTTGGTTGACATAGACATATGGTTCAATTGGGTTATACTGGGTATTTGCGTCTGACCATCGACAGACGCTTTTGCATATTTTCGTGTTCCAGGTTAGCAAACTGATTTATTACATATAGATAAGAGAATCAATTCATCTTTATAATAATATTGTGTAGAGTCACGACCCTAGATCTTTGAGTCTTTTCTTTTATTTTCCTTAGTATTTTCTTTTGAGTCTGTTTTTATTTTAATTAGCAAATCCACATTCAACCAACAAAAACAATCATTCTCTTCTCCCTATAATTAGATACCTGTAAATAAATAGTATCAATAATTAATAACAACAGTAGGAATTAAGTCCTCGTGGGATCGATATTTTTATACTACTTGAACGATACGTACGCTTGCGTTATATGTGTGTGTTTGCGCCGGTCAGTTTCCATCCGATATACCACGAGAGATTGCACAGAATCATTCATCCCATGGCCATAACATATATGAACCAACAATACGCATGCGAAGAAATACTAAATAATTAAAAAGATGAACTAGAATGAATAAAATGGTGCCCTCAGGTCTTACCTTTTAATTCACCTCTTGGAAGTGCGTTACACGGTCCTCGGTTCACTGGTTCCACATTTTCCTTCATCGCCTCGCTGTTTTGGGCTGTTGTTTTTTCTGTTTTCACTGTTGTTTTCTAGTCATTGTTTTTGGTTGTTGTTTGCGGTATTTAGGGGGTGTTATGGGGGACTAGTTTGCAGTAAATGGACTGTTTTGGGTGTGATTTAAGGACTGTTTTTGCGGTAATTTGGGGGCTGTTTTCAGGGGCATTTTTCAATGATTTGTTTATTTGTTTGTCACGATTTGATGGCTGAAGTGGACGTGAGGGCTGCATGAAAGAGGGACGTGTGCATGGTGAGATACGGTTTGTGTTGGGGTTGGTGCTCAGAGCGCCAATCCGGACCGTATTTATGTCTGATTCATGAATACGAACATCCCCTTATTCCATAATATTACTTATTTATGGTTGCACCTCTTGTTCTTATATACGTATTCGATCTGATTACGATTAGATTGAAACTAAATGTGGTTTAGTGATATGTATATATTAGACAAAGGCCCGATAATATATAATGCAGTACACAGTTACAAAGTTAGTTTGTAATTGACATTGGGAAGTGTCACTGCTATATGAATATTATCAAACATAGTTCTTGGTCAAGATTTGCTAACACGGGTCGGTTAGTCAAATCCGTTGAGACCAGTACATGTCGTATATCGAGACTTGGTCCGATGGTTTATCCCAATGAACCATGAGTCTATGGAGACTCGTATAGACGTGTAGGTGTTTATAGTGGATAAACACTGAACAGCTCACCGAAGATTCTTAATGGATGGTACACCAACGTCAATAAGAATCTTCTCGGGTTGAGTAGCATAGTGGTCCTTCGACTTGAGACACCACTGTGGATGTATGAGACATCCTCCACACTTAGATGGCAGTCATGTCACCGATCTATTTAGATCAGACCTCCGCCTGTTCGTTGGGTGTGGATCGATCCTCAGGATATCCTGTGTGTGTCAAGATAGGATCCGTCAGTTCTGTGTACAGAGCATAGGTAGTCCATATATATTTAGCAATCTGTTAAATCTGTGGCCACAGTATACATCGGAAGTAAGTTCCGAGTGTTATTTAGAGATTGCTAATAGATACGTCGACGAGATAATACCTATAGAGATTTGACGTTTACATCTATATCTCTGGGATTATCTAGATACATGTGACGGAGGGATTATACGTATGTAATGACCTCGACCTGTATGATTCAGCTAGTTTATCTGTGATCGTCATAATCTACGGGTGGATAGATTATGCACATGAAATTGGATTTCGTGACGGATATACCTGAATCTAGAGAGTCTCAATAATGAAACATACTCGTAGAGCACTAGGGCAACTTGTGAATAATGATGAGTATTTACAAATCGTTTAAACGTTAAACGAAAAATACATGCGAACGGGCCGAACCGTCATTTCCTAATTAATGTGTATTTGTATTTAATATATGATATTATTAAATACACATTAATAAATAGTCAAATAAAGGTATTTGACATATATCATTAATATATGTATTTGAGATATTTAAAGTAAATATAATACATATATTTGAGATATTTGTATTTAATTAATTATTTAATTATTTAATTGTTAAATGATTAATATAATTAAAATATAAATATATCATCAAATGATAAAGTTAGGAAATGATTATAAGTGTAAATGTTTGACTTTATACTTAAAGGAAAAGGTTGTCAAAATGGTTTTGACTTCTTAAGATATTTGTTTTTAAATGTTTAAAAATTGAAATATTAATTTCCTTTTCTTTTTCTAAAATTCGGCCAACACCCTTAATTAAATATAATGGTTATATTTTTGAGTTGCAATTGTTGACTTGCTTTATTCATTTAAATTGTTTGATGATTAAAGTAACAAGTTGATAAAGTAACTTTAATGAAACAAAAATAATATCTAGATATTATTTCTTCACAAAATTTCGGCCAAGGGCTAATGTTGTTGAAGTATATATTGTTTCATTTATTTTAGGGTTTCATTAACCTTTTCACTTTATCAAAACTCCATTAAAACAAGGCAAAGAAGGTAGAGAGAAAAGAAAAGAAAAACAAGGAAAAGCTTGGAATTTAGTAAGTATTTCCAACCTTCCATTAGAGAGTAATTTGTTCCTCTTGTTGTGGGCAACATCTTGTGATGTTCTTGAGTTTTTATATTCTTTATTCTTTTTAATTTTGATGGATAAAAGTTTGATGAAGGTGATATGCATGTATGATGTTGGAAGTTTATTACTAGTGTAGTAATAAGCATTCTTTTAAGGTTTTAGAACCTTGTTGCCATTCTAGAGTTATTGACCCACTCTTAAATGACCTAGAATTGTTCTATAGTTGTTTCATTGTGTTGAGACTTGAAATGGATGGAAGGAACATGATTGAAGTATTGTATTTAACCAATTTGGTCTAATTTGTCCAATTTGAAGAAATTGAAAAATTAGGGTTCATGACCAATTCCAAATTTGGGGGTTTTCATTTATGTGTGGTATTTGGATGTTTATATGATGCATATAAAGTTTCATGTTGATTGGATTACATCTTGATGTGTTTTGAAGCATGAAATGACAAAGTGCACAAATTGCCACCTTTGGGAGGCATTCGGCCAAATGGATAAAATTTGGGGATTTGGTTGCTTCTGGTGTTTTGATGTTTTGAACATGCTAAGTTCATCTTATAAATGATTTAGAATCATTCAAAATTTATTAGATCAATTTCGGACTAAAATGGACAAAATACCAATGTAAGGGCATTTCGGTAAATTCACTTGAATATGATTCATTTGAATTTTATTTCATAATTTGATTATTGGATAATTAAATAAATATGTTTATTTAATTAATCCGAGAAAAAGTTTTGAAATCGGAAAATTTGATTTTCCACCGCTTCCGCTGCGTTACTGGATTCTGCCCCTAAAACCCCTACAGTTTGTGTGTGTGCATGTTATTTTGGCTTGCAATGTGTCAATTTGATGAGAGAGCAATGGCTGTTGAAGGGCGTGGGGCTGCAGGGTTACTTTATTTTTAGTGGATGGCTGCCTTGAGTAATTGGCGTGTAGCTTAGATTTGTTGAAAGTGGGACGTGAGATGGCTTGTTTTCACGTGTACATGGGATGCTGAATGGCGTTTGTGGTCGATGTGGGAGCCTTTGTGAGTGAGTTGGTCGAGTGTGTTATCTTCGTTGGTTTTTTTTGTATTGCCGAATGTGTGGTGACCTTTGTTGATTTATTCACGTGTTGGCTGGGGCTATTTGTTTAGTGTTGTCGGTTGAAGGCTCAGTGGGGTTAGTGGTTGTGTCGGTGAGTGAGGGATGGATTGTATTTATGAATCGGTGGAGGGACGAGAGAGGTGAAAGGTTATTGGTTATATGTATTTGTTTGTGAATGTCGAGAGTGGAGGGAGAGTCAGGAGAGAGGTTGAGTGAGGGAAGGTTAGGGTTTGTTGTTCTTTGCCGAGAGCTTCTTAGGTTTTCTTTGTATTTAGATTTGTTTTATAGAGAGAGAGAAGGCGTGGAGGCTTGATAGAGAGAGGCGTGAAGAATGAGAGAATGCGGAAGAGGAGAGAATGCCCCCCTCCGGGTTTGGTTTGTGCTCCTTTTTATAAGTGAGGGTTAGGGTTGTCCTTATTTGGGTAGGAAAGAAATCATGCAAATTATGGGGGATATCTTTTAATTAGTGTGTTATAAGGAAAAGATCCATTCAATTAGGAAAGTGATTTGTTTTAGTTTAGGAAAGGGATTTATGGGATTTGATTTGATTTCTTTAATTTAGACATGTGATTTGTTTGAATTAGGAAAGGGATTTATGGGATTTGATTTGATTTCTTTAATTTGGGAAAGTGATTTGCTTGGATTTTAACATGTGTTTAATGTGTTGGATATTTTTTGGATGAGATTTGGTTGGCTTGGGCGTGAATTAGAGGGGCTTATGGGCGTGTGGGATGGCTCTTTGGTGGGCTGCGGGGGTTTTGGGCCGAGGATAAATTTTAAAACAGAGATCCAACGAGCGAACCCGAGGCTAAGCAAACGAATTTAATACAACAAGGTATTGATTTTTGAATTTCCCCTTCCGACGTCTGTTTCCCGCGACTTCCGCAACTTAAAGGGTAGTGCCTCCATACGAGGCTCATCATCGGGACTTATATGCAAAAATACAGTGCCTACAGGTATGTTTACCTAATGCAGCACAAGTCATATACTTTTGAAAAGTTCAAAGAGTATCTTGCTGAGGTTGAGAACCAGTTGGGTAAAATGATCAAAACTCTATGATCAGATCGTAGAGGAAAATACCTTGACAGAGATTTCGAGGAATTCTTGGTTGAGCATGGGATAGTATCCCAGCTCACAGCACCTGGAACACCACACCAAAATGGTATTGCAGAAATGAGAAATCGGACCCTACTAGACATGATAAGATCTATGTTTAGTTATAGCTCACTACCTAGTTTGTTCTGGGGATATGCATTAAAAACAGCAATGTATATCCTTAATGTAATTTCATCTAAGTCTGTTCTTAAGACTCCCTTAGAGTTATGGAGTGGTCGTAAAACTAGTTTTCGATATTTTCGCATATTAGGGTGTCCAGCACATGTGCTGAAGAATAAGATTACTATGTTGGAGCCACGTTCTCAGGTGTGCCTATTTTTAGGCTCTCATAAGGAGATTATGAGTGGATTCTTCTATAGTTCTAATGATAACAAAGTGTTTGTATCGACAAACACTACATTTCTAGAGGATGACTATATGAAGGAGTTCAAACCTCGAAGTAAAGTGTTACTCGATGAGTTACTTGCTGGTTCAACCAGCACACCATCGTCAATGACAGTTGACAAACACATAGCACCTTCGATATCTGAGCGTCAGATGCGAGATCGTCAGAATAATCTGCCACCTAGACGTAATGGGAGGGTTTTATGATAACTTGATTGCTATCACAGTGCAATAGATGATTCTGATAAAGAGGAATGGCTCAAAGACATGAACCTAGAGATATAGTCTATGTACTCCAACTCAGTCTGGGAACTTGTAGACCAACCTGATGGGGTAAAACCTATTGGTTGTAAGTGGATCTACAAGAGAAAGAGGGGAGCAGATGAGAAGGTACATACCTTCAAGGCTAGGCTAGTGTCTAAGGGTTATACCTAGAAAGAAGGAGTTGACTATGAGGAAACTTTCTCACCAATAGCCATGCTAAAATCCATCCACACTCTTTTGTCCATTGCCACATATTATGACTATAAGACTTGGCAAATGGAAATCAATATTGCATTCTTGAATGGCAATCTTGATGAGTGTATCTATATGGTACAACCAGAGGGGTTCATAGCCCAAGGTCAAAACCAAAAGGTTTGCAAGTTGCAAAAGTCCATTAATAGACTTAAGCAAGCATCTCGATCTTGGAACATAAGATTTGATATCACGATCAAGTCTTATGACTTTGAGAGGAATGTTGATGAGCCTTTTGTATATAAGCGCGTCATTGACGGGAAGATGGTTTTTCTTATTTTATACGTCTATGATATTTTACTCATTGGGAATAATGTAAAGATATTATCGGACGTGAAAACCTGGCTAGCTAACCAATTCAAAATGAAATATGTGGGAGATATATATTATGTTCTTGGGATCCAGATACTTCGGGATCGCAAGAAATGATTGTTAGCTATGTCTCAGGCATCCTACGTTGACAAGATCCTTGTGCGATTTGGGATGTAAAATTCCAAGAAAGGCAATTTACCTTATCGACATTGAATTCATTTGTCAAAGGATCAGTCTCCTAAGACACCTCAATGAGTTGAGGAAATGAGACATATCCCATATGTCTCAACAGTTGGTAGTCTCATATATGCTATGTTATACACGAGACCGTACATCTGCTTTATAGTGGGAGTAGGCAATAGGTTTCAGTCTAACCCAAGATTGGATCATTGGGTGACTGTGAAACACATTCGCAAGTATCTTAAGAGAACGAGAGATTATATGCTTGTGTATTCTTGTGAGGATATGATCCGTAAGAGGATATACAGACTCTGATTTTCAGACAATTGTCGATTTAGGAAATCAACATCTGGATCAGTGTTTACCATAGGTGGTGGGGTTATAGTATGGCGGAGTATAAAGCAATCTTGTATTGCTGACTCCACCATGGAGTCTGAGTATGTAGCAGCTTGCGAATCAACTAAGGAAGTAGTATGGCTCTGTAAGTTCTTGGGAGATATGGAAGTCGTTCCAGATATGGATAAATCACTCACACTTTATTGCGATAATAGTGGTGTAGTGGCAAATTCAAAGTAATCAAGAAGTCACAAGAGGGGAAAGTATATAAAGAGGAAATATCATCTCATTAGAGAGAGAGAGTGTAGAGAGTAGATGTTTTTCTCACAAAGATTGCATCCGCAGAGAACCCGACTGATCCGTTTACAAAGACCTTGTCGGCTAAAGTGTTTGAAGGTCACATAGATGGTCTATGATTATGTGACATGTCTCATTTGCTCTAGTACAAGCGGAATATTGTTGGGATATATGTCCTAGAGCATCATGTAATGTAAACTGTATTATATTTTATGAAATAAAAAGATGTATTATTAATTATCGAAGTGTTTGTTTAATATCGCATATTGTAAATTATCTTGATTACCCTAAATTACTCATATGTCTTCAGACTTAGTGTATGAATGTCATGCACAAGAGGATTTAAGTCTGAAGTTAGTAATCTAAAATAGTCCATAGAGAGCAAACAAAGCGGGTACTTTATTTGTGGTTTATCTATAGCTGCGGTCTATTCTAAAATTGTATGGCGACCTTGATCCGGGATCATCCATGTGGAGACAATGAAAATGAAGGCACCTTATATAATGTGATCATATAGGACTGGACCCAAATAGAAATGAGTTTCTTATAATATCTGTTAAATAAAGAAATTTATTTTGATCTACTATATGGTCATATATGGATTAATCTTAATCCTGAGTGTACTACGAACTCCTGCATGGCAAGCTATGTCCTTGATTTATAAAGGCGAGGTTGGTGTAGTAATCCCGACCAATAGCTATGTACTTCGGGGACATGGTTTAGTATGTAGCTGTGGACGTTTTACATAGACATGGAGTTCACTCCTTCTTGCGAGAAGTAGAGAAATATATTTCTTAAGGGTTGATTCGGTACTTGAACGGTTAGAGCACTCGAGTCTTTCTATTACGAATAGAAAGATTAAAATTCATAATGGTTATGAATAAATCGTTCATTAGAGAATCAATGGCACTTAAGGTAAAAATAATTAGAGGGGTATAACATACATTATGTCCCGGCTCTAGTTATGAGATACTCGTGAAGGATTAATCTGTATGTAATGACTATATCGATGGACACCAACGTGGTTCGGCTTAATTATCTATTTGCGGCAACAAGAGTGCAGCTTCGGGTTTTTAGTGGAATAACCTGGAGTTAATAATTTGAAACATTTAATCATGAGCTTAATTAATATTCCAGAATCATTAGAGCTCAGAACCGTAAGTCATTTGGTCCCCGTGCTAGCTCGATATACTATAGCAGATTAAATATAATTGGAAAGTCCAATTATATATTCACATATGAAAATATTATTAATATGATTAATAATATTATTTTGTCACACTTGAAACTAGATATTAAAATTTAATATATGGTTTTAATAATTATATGATAATTATTAAATACATGAAATTAAATTATATATGATATAATTTAATAATTCTAAATTTGAAATTTCTAAATTTTGGGTTTTGGAAACCTTTGGCTTTATTTTAGTAGTTACACCTTTTTGAAAGGTAATAACTCTTTAGTTTTGTGACATATTTTTCCATTAAATTAATATTAGTTACAAAATTATTAAAAAAAAAAACATGCCATGGCCAAAAATAAGCTAGGGTGAATCTCAAGGGTTTTATTTGTTTTGGATCAAATAACCTCAGGTATAAAAAGAACTTTAATTTTTCTTTTTTGTCTAAGCCTCTCATTTGCAACCCTAGCCACATATCTTCTTCTTCACAATTCTCTCAAGTGTTGAGAAAAATCAAGAACAAGAACAAGAACAAGAACAAGAAGAAAGATAAAATAAAACTTGTGTGACTTGTAATCTCTAAAAGGTTTATGGATTGATATTGTGAGTCTAGCCCACATTAATTTCTGTTGGTTGCGAGACATAGCGCGAAAGTCCTTTTGGCGTCGAACAAATATCCATCTTCATCATTTCTCTTAGACCCACGGCAGTGAGCATTGTTTTGATCACTGCCACACTTAAACTCATTGAAACAGGGCTCCGTTTGTTTTGGTTTCAATCCAGAATTTTTAGTAATGTTAAGGGGTGTTTTGGGGCTGTGTTGGTGCAGTTTATCATTGAAAAATTAGATCTGAAACACAACAGTGATTCAGGCAAATGGGGGTTATTCTGGGCAGTGAGCTGGGCGCGAATCGGGTCTAAAATAGTCTAGTTTTTGTACCGCTGTTCGGGAGTTGTTTCGGGCTGTTCCGGGGCTGATATTTTGTCCAAAATAGAAGCAAAACTTCAGCCTTGGTGTTGGTAACTTTCGGTCAAGAGGAGAGAATGGTAGAAAAAAATTTCTAGTCCGATTCCGGGTGCCTAACATGTTTCCGCTGCGCTAGGAAAGTGGTTCCTACATAATCGTGGTATCAAATCTTATGTTCCAAGATCGAGATACCTACTTGAGTCCATAAATGGACCTTTGCAGCTTGTAAACCTTTTACTTTTAACCTTGTGCTATGAACCCCTCTGGTTGTACCATATAGATATATTCATCAAGATTTCCATTCAAGAATACAGTCTTGATGTCTATATGCCAAATATCATTATCATAATATGTGGCAATGGAGAGAAGAATACAGATGGATTTGAGCATGGCTACTAGCGAGAAAGTCTCATCATATTCGACTCCCTCTTTTTAGGTATAATCCTTAGCCACTAGTCTTGCCTTGAAGGTTTGTACCTTCTCATCTGCTTTTTTTTTCTCTTGTAAATCCACTTACAACCTATGGATTTTACCTCATTAGGTTGATCTACAAGTTCCCAAATTGAGTTGGAGTACATCGACTTCATCACGAGGTTGATGGCTTTAAGCCATTTTTCTTTATCAGAATCATCCAGTGCACTATAATATGTCAATGGATCATCTCCATCATCATTAGATGCGACAACTTTTGCCTCTCTAACTCCCAGATAGCGTTCAGTTTATCGTACAACTCTCTCACTGCATCAAGGTGGTAGATCATTCTGATATACTTGTATTTGACGCTCAGATGTCAAAGGTGATATGCTGCAATCAACTTTTGTTGACGATGGCGTGCTAGTCAAACTAGCTAGTCTAACTCATCGAGTAACTCTTTACTTCGAGGTTTGAACTCCCTCATATAGTCTTCCTCAAGAAATGTAACATTGTCGATACAAACACTTTATTATCTTCTGAACTATGAATAACCCACTCGTAATCTACTTATGATAGCCTACAAATAGGCACATGACCGGCGTAAACACACACGTATAACGCAAGCGTACGTATCGTTCAAGTAGTATAAAAAGTATCGATCTCACGAGGACTTAATACCTAAGTTATTAATTTTATGAGGTTAAATGATTACTAGTATCTAACAGTTTGTTTAATTGATTTGAAATAGAGACGATTCTAAATTTAATGACAAGTAAATGAAATTGTTTTGAAGGTGGATTTTAAGAAAATTCAATATTAAAACTATCTAGGGTTGTGATTTATTCCAATATTATTTAAAGATGAAGTAGTATCTTATAGTTGGTTAAAATATTGATTTATTAAACATGGAACACTAATTTATGTAAAGCCTCTTCCGATGGTCAATTACAAATACCTAGTATAATCCAATTGAACCATATGTCTATGTCAACCAAATTACCTAGATTCATTAAGATTAAATTCCAATTATGGCTACCCTCGCCCGACAGGTATATTCCTATCCTGTAAGGAAATCTATTAAAAGGGTTATCTATTCTTAAGGAAGATCGTGGGCTATTGAGTCTAAGGTCTTAACTTAAAATCCCTATGTCTAGTTCATTTTAAGTTTACCTAATCAATTAATTAATGGCCAGTTAATTAAAGAGCATTAAGATTAAGACTCAATAAATATTTCTTTATATTACCCAAATTATAATCTAACCCTTATAAACCCATGATATTGAATTTCATCACAACCCTAGATACTAACTTAGTTATGACACATAACTAGGGCTTAAAACTTTTAAAAGAGTTATAATAAAATTGCATAAAGTGAATGCGGTAAAATAAATGCTGAAAGTGAAATAAAATAAAATTGCTAAGATAAAAGGAATTACTTCTACTAATACTAATTAGATTTCTCCCATAATATAATATAAGCTTTGCAAAATATTATTAACCAGCCATATAGGCGGTATATTGATTTAATAGTTAAAAACAACCAGCCATAAAGGCGGAATATGAAAACAACCAGCCATAAAGGCGGAATCATTAATATAAACCAGCCATATAGGCGGAGTGAAAATAACCAGCCATAAAGGCGGAATATGAAAACAACCCCCATAAAGGCGGAATATGACTTTTATTACCCACCGACCAATCTGGCGTTATCTTGATTAAGTCAATTTAAAACTTGAATATTATAATTATGGGAGAATAATCTAAGAAGTAAAAGTAAAAGAATTACCTTTTACCCTAACAAAGGGACGTTACCACCTCCTCATTATGAGTAGTATAAACTGTAAAATAAAGAAAGTAAATTATTATTACTATTAAATAATTAATTACAAAACTTGAATTTAAGAACTAGAGAGAGAAACCTCTCAATTTAGAACTAAGAAGTGAGAGAAAATGGTACACTGATTTATAAAATTCGATCTCTATTTATAGGCTCGGATAAGCTCCAGCGTCGCGACGCCCAAATTGCACTAGCGTCGCGACGCTGGCTACAGTAAGACACGTGTCACGCGCTGGTTGGTCGGCTCAGAATCTTATCCGATGACGTGGCACTGTTCATGACGTCATTGCTTGCGTCACTGTGACGTGTCAACTGTTCATGACGTCATTGCTTACGTCACTGTGATGATGTGGAAGGCGACGTGGCGACACGTGGGGCGGTGGCCGTCAGACGAATGAGAGGTTGACACGTGGCGCGCTGTGATTGGCTGATGGTGACGTGGCATGTTGACTCGGTTGACTTGCTGACGTGGCTGCTGATTTGGACGATGATGTGGCGACACGTAGGATGACACGTGGGGCGGTGGCCGTCCAAGCAATGAGATTTCGACACGTGGCACGGCGCATTTTAGCATCTCCGTTGTGATGGTGACACGTGGTTACGGCTCACGTTAGCAAAGTCAACTTTTCTCAGATTCTGATTTGTGGACCCGGTGCATGTTAGCAGATTCGGCGCACGCTGGGCGTCGCGACGCTGAAGGTCTGGGCGGCGCGACGCTGAAATGACGATTTTGCCCTTTTTGTCCAATTTTGTCCAATTTGCCCAAAACACCTCCAGAATGTCCTGAAACTTTATTTATCTGCAAAATAACACAAAACACATCAAAATATTCACAAAACTCAAGAAACTATACAAAATATTAGGTTAAATGAGTGGGAAATAGTGATAGAAATACCACTCATCACACACCCCCAAACCTAAATTTTTGCTAGTCCTCGAGCAAAATACAGAATAAAATAACAGAATAAATTAACTAAGCCACTTTCGTAGGGATCACGGTTGCATTTAGCGTATGCAACAAGCCTTTAAACCCCTAGGTGTCCCTAGTGGACGAGTTGTAGTCTCGTGAGGTTTACAGCAATGATACCCACAAACATTTTATAAAAGTAAAAAGGTAGTGAAACTAATGCACACAAAGCAAAAAGACAAGCGAAAAGAGAATAAAGATGTTAGTGACTAATCAGGTGAAATTTCTAATCCAAGTTACTAGATGTTTTGTTTCATTCTAAATTACTAAATAAGTAAATTCTCCGATTATTTTTACCATTCTTCATATACAACCAACACAAAATATTAAACAATCATTTTTGCCCACAACAGTTATAAGTGCAGTTGATAAGAGAGTAATATTTTTGTCCTAAAGTTCTATCAGATTTCACACCTTTTTTGTAGCAATGGAATAATTTTTCTGATTTTTCTGATTTTTTTTTATTTTCTTTTTTTTTTTTTTTTTTTTATTTATATACAATACCTTCCGTCTATGTAGCGAGCTTTGGGTCGGTGACTCCCAAACCAGTTGGTTTTAGGGCATCAGGTGTTAAGACACCCCTAAGGACTTAATTACTCAGACTTCAGATATAAGTATATATATATTTATTTTCTATCATCTTTTTGATCCATGTAACAAGTTTTGGGCCAATGACTCCCAAACCAGTTGGTTTTAGGGCACTAGGTAAAATACCCTTACAGACTTAATAACTCGGATCTCAGATGTTTTTTTTTTTTTTTTTTTTTTATTCCATTACTATTTATAGATGCTTCTTCCAATTAAACTAGAGCACACGGAATATTACAAATTTTTCAATTACAGCTCATGTCCGTATGTTACTATGTATGTTGATATATCTGCTAACTAAGTATATGAAGATTCATTTTTCAGTTTTATGGAGAATTTACAGATTTATAATTTCAAAAGTGAATAAACAAAAATTAACTTGTTTTGAATTAGGTTTGAAATACGTCTCAGGAGTGGAAATTCCTTACACAAGCTATTTCTTACCAATTTCATCTTTTTAGTCAACATAACAACCACATATTTCTACTAGTCATAAAACTATAATTTACATGTTTTTTAGAAGTTTAATCAAAGGCTCAGTTTATGGTGTGTGATTAACTGTCGAATGGACTTCCCGTTGTAGATTCCCCAGAGGGAAGGTGGAGCGAGGCTCACTTAAGTACCCTAGCCCCTTAGGCTCTTATCGCTTGTTGTCCGGAATAAACAACGAGTCCTCCAACTAGTCTGTCACAAACACGCTATAAGTGAATGATTATCTAGGTGCCTCCACAGCTTTTCCTTATAAAAGGTAGTGAGTGAAGGAAGACACCAAACCATCACCTAGCTTTAAATATGCCCTTTGTTTTTATTAATTTTTTTAATTTTTTTTTGTATTTTTCGAAAAATTTTGGACTAAAAATAAAAACACAATACGAACAAGTACTATTAACTATACCTCACCCCCAAACCTAAATGAGACATTGTCCCCAATGTCTTAAAAGTAGAAGAAGAGTTTAGAAGATAGTACCTG